>RJWM01008803.1:0-71008 GCA_004363535.1 Dasyprocta punctata
GGGGGGGTGTTGTCCCTGATTCCAAGCCCGCGCGCTGGTGCCGCTCCGGCTGGGCGGGGGCCCCTCGCGGGGCCCTTCTCATTCTCCTCCAAGGTCCTGGGCTCAGGACCCCAGAAGGCAGTCCATATTGAGTCCTGATTGGTGCCTGTGCCGCTCGGGCCGGGCAGTCCATTTGTTTAAAAGTTTGCTTCAGTTCTAATATTCCACTGTTGATTTTTTTTTTTTTTTTTTTTTTTTTTTTTTTTTTTTTTTTTTTTTTTGTCTAATTGATCTGTCTGCGACAGTGGGGTATTGAAGTCCCTCATTAGAAAAATATTAGTGCTTATTTGATTTTTCATGTTCATTAGTATTTGTTTACATAGTTGGGTGCACTGGTATTTGATGCATTGGTATTTATGATTGTTATCTCTTCCTCTTGGATTTTTCCCTTTACAAGGATGTAGTGACTTTCTTTGTCTCTCTAAACTAGTCTTGGCTTGAAACCCATCTTGTCTGAAAATAGAATGGCTACCCCTGTCACATGGAATATTTCCTACCCATTTACTTTTAGTCTATGAATTTTTTTTGAGTTAAATGTGTTTATTGTATGCAGCATATTGTTGGATCTCTCTTCTTGAACCATTCCATCAGTCTGTTTCTTTTGATTGGTGAATTGAGACCATTAACGTTGATGATTGTAACTGATAAGTATTGACTTATCCTTGTCATGTTATTTTCCTGTTGTTGGCTCCCTTTTCTCCCCTTCTATTTAATTGTTTGCCTTTCATGGTGGATTAATTCTGTAGGGATTCATGGAGTTGTAATCCTTGTTGTCTCTTTTTTAGAATGTCCTTCAGAACATTTTGGAGTGCTGATTTGGTGTTTATGAATTTCCTCAGGTGTTATTTTCATGGATGTATCTTATTTTTCATCAATTTTGAAAAATAGTTTTGTGGGGTACATCAATCTGGGTTGGAAGTTGTTTTCTTTTAGGGCTTGATGTTCTTCAAGCTCTCCTTGGCTTGAGGGATTGTGTTGAGAAGTCCACTGTGAATGGGATGGGCTTTCCTTTATAGGTGATTTGTTTCTTTTTTCTCACAGTTTTTAATATTTGGTTCCTGGGTTGAATTTCTGGAATCTTGACTATTATGTGACTTGCTATAGATTTTTTTAAAAAATCCTAATTGGAGTTCCATGTGCCTCACTTATTTGTATGTCAAGTTCTTTTTGCCTGCCAGGGCAATTTTCTAGCATGATGTCTCTAACAGATTTTTTTATGTCACTTGCACTATCTCCTGCTTTTTCACTGACTCCAATGAATCTTCTATTATTCTCTGCATTATCTAGCAGCTGATGGATTGATTCCTCATGGTCCCTTGCTATTTTTAAGAAATCTTTCTTTTCATGACCACTAACCACAACCTTGTCTTCTATACCTGACATTCTGTCCTCATATTAGTTCATTCTGACACATATACTTTCAATAGACTATTTAATCTCCTGGATACCTGTTTGAATCTGCTTCATGTATTCCATTTCTTTCCTGTGTTGGGTATTCATGGTTTCCATCATTTCCCTAAGCTCCTCTGTGTTTTTAATCTGTACGTGCTGTAGAGTCACTAAGTATGTCTTTCCTTATGGTCACCATTTCTGTAGTTATCTGAGGAATTATTTCTGATTTGATTTTTTCTAGAGTCCCATTCATTTGCTTTGTTATTTTTGCTGTTACTACTTCAGAGACTTCAGAGAGTCCAGCTGGATGACTTTTGAATTGTTTCACCTCGTTGCCCTCTGGGTTTGCCTTTGGTGAGCTGGATGTCTGAGGTTACATCTTGTTTCAGTGTTTTCTCAGTTTCTGTTTTTTTTTTTTAGTTTAACTCCTAGGTTGATACTTATAAATTGCCTATGGTGTGTAGCTTTTTTGCTCTTATTTAGAACCCTTAGGAAATGACTGCTTCTCAGAGGTGTCTTCTAGTTGTAGCTGATTTTCAGGTTTTGAGTCTGTTGCAAGATCCTACCTCTTCTCGGGAGGCTGAGGTAGGAGGAGCGTTGTGAGTTCGAGGCCAGCTTGGGCTACAATGCTAGCGCAAGGCCAGCCTGAGCTACACAGTGCGACCCTGCCTCAAAAAACCAGGGCCGGGGGTTTGGCTCAGCGGCTTATGCGTCTGTCAGGCAGGCGTGAGGTTGTGAGCTCGATCCCCGGTGCCACAAAAAAAAAAAAAAAAAAAGATCCTACCTCTTCAGTTTATTGGGGATGAGAAGATGTTGCCTACTTAGCACAGCCACTTGTTCTTTGACACTGGTCTATAATGTTTTTTATGATCCTTAGGCAATCTCAGTCTTGGTATACCAGGAAGAACAACTGATTAGAATAATTACATTACTTTGGCTAAAGTGGTACAATTAGCAATAACAATAGCATCAAACAGCCTAAAAATGACAAACTGAGGTAAATATTAACTTATCACCTTTAACTGTATGAACTAGATTAAAGGTTATATAACAAAATCTAAAACAAACCAAAAAATTGTATGTAGTAAATAAACCCTCAATGTGGCAATTTTACCCTCTGGGGAGAAAATTTATAAGGGGTTAGGGAAAAAATAGAGAAACAGAAGAATAGGAAAATATTAGAAGCAAGGCTGAAGGACAAGGGAAGATTAAGCAAACTTTGGGAAACTGGTAAAGCAGACAGGAGGGAAAGAGAGAAAGAAGAAATAAAAACAAGAACAGAACAAAACAATAACAAAAACAACAATAACAAAAACTAGAAACCATGTTCATACTCAAGTAAATTCTAGAACAAATAATGAAGAAAAAAACAAAACAAAACAAAACACAAGAAAAGACAGAAAGAAAAAAAAGAAAATTTAAAAAAAAGTCCACTTCAAGGTGTGTCTCTGCTGTCACTGGTAGATAATGTGGGCAGACAGAGTCCACATATATGCTGATTAATCCCAGCAGGCCAGCAATAGCTTTACAGTAGGGCAGTGAATATTCCCAGTCAGCCTGCACCTTTATTTCCACTGAAATTTAGGCTGGTTTCTGACCATTAGGCTGGAACCAGATGCTTCCAGTCTGCAACAGTGCATTTGCCTCCACTAGGTAGAGCCAACAGTTGTCTTGAGTTCCAAGCTCAATTTTTCTGTCTCTAACATGGCTCCTGGCCATTTGATCTCTTCTGGGAACTTCTGAACCTGAATAACTCACCAGCCACTGCAGTCCACTGTGTCCTCTGCTCTGTTCCACTGGTGTGTTTCTCTGTGGAGGCCTCTGAGTTCACCAGTTGTCTGCAGGTTTTAGCCACCTCTCCCACTCTATGAATCCAGAGTCAAGGAGAAAGTGCTGCCTGCCACCTCCTTCACCGAAGTTTTTCTCTTTGCTGTCCCTTTGGGCTTCAATTCTCATTTCAGATTCGTCCTGGGTCCTGGGTCCTTTTCTTACTCATGTTGCTGTATTGTGTTGACCCCAAGTGTCAGAGAGGCTCTTTCTCTCCTGCTTACCTTTCTGCCATCTTCCTGGAAGTCTGTCTTCTTGCACCTTTCTGAAACCGTTCTGGAAGTCCTCTTTCATGAATATTTTTAGTTCCACTGTTGCTGCCTTGATGTCCTGAATCAGTTGAAAATGTTTACTTTTCAAGACCAATTTGACTTTGGGCAAGAGCTGGAAGTTGTTATGCCAGTGCTGGTGAATAAAGTGGATGAAGATACACCATCATATTTTTATGAGTCTGCCTTTCTGTTGGATGGCACTGGGCAGCTACGTTCATTGTATTTCATCATGCATAATAAATTTGCATCAGTGTGCACTTGAAGGGACCAGGTCTGAAGAGCCATGGTAGAGGTTCATTGCATCTAAGAGGTGACATGAGGGACTGTTAGCTCCCCTCAAGTGTGGGAGTTTTCTGGGCTTGAGGCTGCAGTGCTGTCTTCACCTATTGGACAGGTAGGCTGAAGGATGCAGGTTTATCTTTTGTTCTCTAGAGCTGTTTGGAGAAAAGGAAAGTAAGTTATTAAAATATCACATGCTGCACATATACTACATAACCCACATATACTCCACATTCCACATACACCCCTGTCACATACACACCACACAAAAACATCCCATTGCACACACACTGCACACATATATCACACACACACTTCACACAGGCATACACATGTACTACACACTATCACACACATACACACCACAGTAATAGGAGACCCAGAAATAAGCTCCAAGGAACAGCAGGCAGAGGGACAGGGCCATGGAAGCACTGGTTCAGGGATGTGTGGAACTAAAAAACTGCATGAATTCTGCTCCAAAATAGCATGTGGATCCAAGGGAAAGACCACCCTCTGAACCCTGCAGCTGAGGCCAATGTCTCTGGGATTTACTTACACTTAAAAGAGGTCCACATCTTTTAAGTTTGATAGACACTGCTCCAGTCTACAGATCAGTATATTTTCCTGTAAAACTAAACAGGAAAATAATTTTGTTTTCCTTATCATCAACTATGTCTCACTGCTTAGATGCCAGGGATGTGGCTCTCTGTTAATTCTAGGACAAGAATGGGAATGTTCTAACTCTTACCGTGACCCCAAGCCTCACTCCGACCCTCAACCTGGGCCACCCTAGCTCAGAGAAGGTGTCAATGGGGACAGTGGCCTCTGGGGGTTTCAGCCATATGATTCCCGGCCCAGCCACAGCTGTCTCTGTGGCGCTTTGCTTACAGAACATGGGGTTTGAAGCATTTTAGCTTCTTTGGATGGCTTATCTGTATCAGAAAGTATATGAGCATTTGGTTTTTCTAGCTCATCACAGATTGGGGCTCAGGAAGACTCATACATGTGAGGTGGGGGCTCCAGTTCCAAGGTCTTTTCAACTTGTCCTTGAACACAGCTGACTGACCTCAGGCCTGTCTGATTCCCTACTGTGCTTCTTCCTGTACTACTGATCAACTCATCACAAATAATCCCCAAAGGGCCAGAAAGTTTCAGCCATCAAGGAATATCATACCAGAGATCTACAGGAATAGCAGAACCTTGGTGGGAGGAAGAGAGACAAGAGTGTAAGGAAGCACCAAGGGAGAACCTGCCACAGGTCCAAGACTCCTAGACTGACCAGACTAACCTAGGTTTGCAGTTCTGTGGACTTTGTGTAGAAGTGGGCCCTGTGGAGCCCGGTCTCAGGTGCCGTGCTGCCTGAACGCCTCCTCCCATAGCCTGGCAGTCATACCCAACCGTCACAAACTGTTCTGGCTTGATTGCAGCATGGCACAGGGACACAGGCAGCTCTCATCTGTGCAGCTGCCATCTGCAGGGCTCATGGCCCCTCATCATGCAGGACACCATGGCACAGCTCCCCCACGCCCACCCTTGGTGCAGGCCTACATGAGAGCAGTTCTGGCCTGACCCGACTGGCAGGGGGTGAGGAGGCTCAGCCCCAACCCATCCGATAGACCTTTGAAGCAGGAAACTCAATATGAATGTGAGTTGCTGTTTATTATTGTAAGAAATGACTATTATTTTCTAAGGGATTGCTCTCAGGTAGGCACCATGGTAAGTGTATTATTTTATTTAATTTTTTGGAACCATCTTTAAGGCAAGGGCTATGTTTATATTTATAAAATAGAAGATTAAAGAACTGCCCATGGTCACAGGTGACAGTGTGCCCCAGGGTGCACGTGGAGTGAGGTGGCGGGGGGAGGCAACTAGGCAGTGCACTGGTAGAGGAGGTGCTGGAGCCAGGCCAGGATTTAATGAGCACCGAAGACTGGGACTAAGGCTTCTGGATTGTGGGTCCAGGGCATGACCTCCTTCAGAGTTGACCCCAGAGTTTGCCTGCAAAACCACTTTGCTCTTTGAAGAGAAATAAGATCAGTTAAGATTTCTGTAACTAATTTTTTTTTAAACAGAAAAAGAAAACAACCAGAGTTAGTTATTCCTATCATTCACAGGAATGTGAGGCCAGCCTGTTTAAATATTTGGAGTTTATTTGAGCAGAGGGATCCTGTTCCATGCAGAGAATTTCTCTGTTTTTTAGAGTAGCTGCTGAATTTTGGACATGCACAGCGTGTGTTCCCTCCACATCTGATGTAACTGAGTGATGGCCGGTGATGGCCTCTCATCACACCCTGGAACCCCACAGAGGCAGGGTGTCTCCACTTGCCACACCTAAAACTTCTGCAAGGGCCACTCCCTCCCTTATCTCAGCTAAACCAAGGGAGTGCTCAGTGAGTCAACAGAACAGAAGGGGCCCCTGGTGTCAGGAGATCATCATCCTATGCCCTTTGTTTCCTTTGAAGCCAGTCCCACAGAAGCATGGACAGCCTCCTGGGCCTCTTTAGGTGATTAAATCTTAAAATGTGAATCTATCTCAGGAAAAAGATAAGAAGTTGAAAAAGGAAGAGGAGGAGGAAAAAAAAGGGAAGGAGGAGGAGATGGAGGAAGAGGAAGAAGAAGGCTGAGGGAGAGGAGAAGGAGGAGAAAAGGGAGAAAGAGGTGGAAGAGGAGAAGGAAGAGAAGAAAGAGAAAAAGAGGAAGGAGAAAAAAGAAGAGGCAACAAGGAGGAGGAAGAAGCAGGAGGAGAAAGAGAAGAATTTGATTAGATTTTTAAAGTGTATTCAAGAAGAGACTATCCACAGTGTGAGAATGTTACAACCATTTTGAGGGGGAAAAATTCTGTCATGTGTTGTGTACTAAGATTAGGAAGCCCATCTGCTTTGACTTACCACTCCCATTTTTAGGACTGCGTCCTGCAGAATAAAAGCATCACTATAAACACTAATTGCCAATATTTCTATTTTCTAAATTAAAGTGGCACAGGAAGGTAATAAACACTCATCATTAGGGACTGAGGTGGTGAAAGAGTTTTTCCCTAGGATGAATTACAGGACATTATGGTGGACTAACATGGCAGAAACAACATCCTGATGACCATTTCCTCCTCCTTCTCCTTTTAACTCTGATTAAAACTTCCTATTTTCTTTCCCATGCATGTGAAGAAAATTCCAATCAGTTTCTCGTGCATCATCAATGACTACTACCCCAAGTGCCACTTCCGGTCAAAGGTCACAGATACCCCTCAGCCCCCTGTTTTCGTAGAGGAAAATGCCCAACCCCATGGGTTATGGGCTCCTCTCTGCATCCTCAATAAAGGTCACTTTCTCTTTCCTTTTGCTTCTCTATTGCACCAGAAAACCCTAACAGTAGGTAAATTCTTCCATGTTCCCTTGTGGGGTCAGCAATTCAGAGACCCCGGCTTGTCCTGTAGAGACAACCATAGTCTAGTGACACAGAACATGCTGCTTGGAGATATGTGCAGTGAACTGCATGGTTGTAACAAAGGTGGTGACCACAGTGCCTGTTCTGTACAGAGAGCTCAGTGGGAGGAGGTGCCCCTCTTATGGTGGGCTGGTGGCCAGAGCTTATGAGGGATGTTCTGAACAGTGATGACTTACAGATCTCTTATTTTTTAAACTTGTTACAACAAATGTATTACTTTTTAAATGAAAAAGAGAGTCTAATAATTTAACAAAATTCTGTAACAAAGATATCAGGACAAGAAGGACCCCATAAAGCAACCTCCAAGGAAAGGTCCAGACCAGTAAGAAAATAGGTTGTGAGATGGGCCAGAGAGGGGACATTTAGGCTTGTGGCTGAGTGGTTGCTGTTGTAATTGCTGTGCAGAGTTGTCCTACCACAAACACTGCATCAGGGCAGAATGCAATCAAGGAAAGGGGCTCCATTCAAGGCAGCTTTACTCTGCATGCTGACCTCTGATTGGATGCATTTTTATGTGTCACAGAATGTGCTGTTTCTTTCACTTTTCCTCAACCTTTAAAAACTGAACTATTTCAAGACATTCATGTTACAATATCAACCAGAATCAAGATGTTACTGGACAGGGTCTAAAGATATACCCCTCAAAGAGGACATGGGGAGCTCAACTTGCCCAGGATAGGTTTCTTTTGTTATCGTTCTTTTTTTTTTTTGTTTGTTTGTTTGTTTGTTTGGTTGTTTTTTTTTTTTTTTTTTGGTGGCACCGGGGATCAAACTCACAACCTCCCACCTGCCAGGCAGGTGCTTAAGCCACTAAGCCAAACTCCCAGCCCTAGTTTTTTGAGGCAGGGTTGCACTATGTAGCTCAGGCTGGCCTTGAGCTCATGTTGTAGCCCAAGCTGGCCTCTAATTCACAATGCTCCACCTACCTCAGCCTCCTGAGTGCTGAGATTAAAGGCGTGTGCCACCACACCTGGCTAAGGGGAGGTTTTTTGACATCACTGCGGGAAAACATTTTGGGATGTAGCAGTGAGAGGCATAGGCTGATCTACTAGACAAAGTTGGAAAGTAAGAGAAAATAGGGAGGGGATTTCAACCTGAGAGTGCTGATGAAGATCAGACTGGGCCATTAGCAAAGGAACATGACTAGATTTTAAGGAACTGAATAGGCTAGGTTCTGACTGGTCATTATCTTATTTCTGGTTTTAGGATGGCACCAGGCAAGTCTGTGGTGCTTTGCGGGGCAGTCTGGATTCCATGATGTAACTTCCTGCTGGACCCGAGATGATCATAGGTTTAGGGCAATGACTGGGGACTGCTAAGTGCTCATAGGTAACTGAATGTTCCTGTGAATCTTTTATCTTGATGGTCTTATTCTTGAAAGCAGAGGAGACAGGTTTTATAATTTGGGGTTAATCAACCTTGTATTGCCAGATTTTAGACAGATGATCCCTAAATGATTAATATGCCTATATGCAGAGTTGAATAGGAATGTAATCCAAAGTTTTAAGATAATAAAGGAAACAAATACAAAATCAAGGTCATTCTTTGGTCTGCTTTTATGTACCTGTTAGACAATGATCCACTCAAGTTAAGAGCCTTTTCAGAAATCACATCTCCCCTGCTTTCTTCCCAGGAGGTGGAGTATTAAATCTAGAGTCTTTGCACTGAGCTATATCCCCAGCCCCTTTTTATTTTTTATTTTGAGACGGTGTCTTGCTAGGTTGCTACATTGCCTTGGCTAGGCTTAAACATTTTATCTTTTGCCTTAGCCTCCTAGAGTGCTGGGATTACAGGTGTGTGCCACTATACCCATCTTAAAGCAATTTTTAAATTACTAGGAAGCTCAGAAAGAAGCTTCCTAGTACATCAAGCTTTCAATGAGTAGCATGTTAAGGGACTTGCAGCTCTTTTGTCTTCTGGCCCTGGGATGGTCACTGACTGTGTCAAAGGCATTTGCTTTAGAAACCTTCAGCCTTCTTAGCCCAACAAGAATGGGTGAACCAGGAAACAAACAGTAGGCTTAGTGAGGAAAAATCAAGGCTCCTGTAGTGAGGGCAGGCTGGAAGACAGGAAGTGCTGAGCCACTGCCCAGTGAGCTGTGGTCCTTCTTGTAACACAGAACAGAATCAAACAAACAGATGTTTTTAAATGCACAGTCATAGAAAGGCTGTGACTGCAGTTGGCAGTGCCTGCAGTTGCTGCTTGTCCTGCATTCCATTAGGTTCCGGATGGTGGAGATGAAGGTCACAAGCTTTTGCATCTCAGATGTGAGCATGCGTGTCATGATCAGAAAGAAGAAAAGCTCCTAGGCTTCCCTAGCTAGGCCATGATTTCCACTCAACCCAAGGTGTCTTGTCCCTCACCTCTTGGTGTGACCAGAGCCAGGCTGCTTGGGGAGATGTGACACTGTCACCTGCTTGAGGGACTCTGTACTAGCAGATGATGTTTCCCCAGATAGGAGTGTCCACTACAGCCACTGTCCCCCACAGAGGGGCCTCAGTTCTGCCTGGACCCGCATGGCAGCCCTGTTTCCTCAGGCAGCAGGGCCACATTCTTCGGGGAAAAAAAAGAAAAAAAAAAAAAAAGATTGTTTTCTCCAAAATCTGGAAGCTGCCTGCAGTGTTAAAGCATTTTTATTTTGAGTCAAGCTTTATTTCAGGAATTTGTTTATTGGTGAAATTTGTTCGCAATGTAGATGTCTCTTTTATTGCAAAACCAACAAAAACAGTAAAAACAGAACAAACTGCAGAACTTGGACTCTTGAGTCGTGTCAAGCAGCACAAAGGGAGGAGATGGGTCTGGCAGGGGTTGCCTTGGTTCAGAAGCAGGGAAGAGGAGCCAGGTGTGAGGAGGAAGCCTCCTACCCACAGCTGCCTGGCTCTTCATTCCCAGGTCCTCGGCTTTAGCCAGATAGGCAACTGCCTGGGTACATGAGGCCAACACATCTCTTCAGCCCTTTAACGTGGGTCAGAACTCCCTGAAACAGAGCTGAATTCCTTTCCAGGAGGCAGAAAGCATAGGCTTCTGAAGAAGAAGTGCATTTGTACACAGTCCTGTGCCATTTCTACCTGTTTTGTGAAGGGCATAAACATGAAAACTGTTGACGAATCAATGTGAGATACTGATGCTGGATGTCTCTTGGTATTTGTGTGATTGCAAGAAATTTTCATCCTCCTTATACTTTTTTGTGCAGATTTTTATTGTAAATGGTATTTTTTAAAAAATAATCCGAAAGTAACAAATTGAACAATAAATACTTTCCATACAGAAATCCCTGGAGTGTCATAGACAAGAGCAGTGTGAGTGAACAGAAGTGGCTGGGGAAATTCTATCAGATGTTTCTACTGCTGTTCCAGGATTCATCAGGGGTGGTTCCTTCCTTAGGGAATCCTTTGACACCTCCCTCCTGCTTACATGGCCACACCAGGGGGTCTCACGCTGAGCTCCTCTCCAGGACCAGAGCTGGTGAGACTCTGCTTAATGCCTCTAATCATGCTGTTTATTTAAAAAATAATGATGAAATAAAAAAAAAACAAAAGTCATTTATTTTAAATACTGGCTATAAGGGAATAAAAGCTGAGAAAGTTGAAAGGAATCATTAATAATGGAAACTAGGCCAATATAAAATCTTTTCTGCCAGGCAGAAAAGGAGAAAGTGTGATTTTAGTCATTTTTATTTTTTATCTTGAGCAGAAGAAATCATTCATCATCCACAGACCTCACACACACCCCAGGAGATTTATTTCAGGCCCTCTCTGCCCAGGTGAGCTGATTCACATGCACAGATGAGGACTGCTGATTGCAAGGTCAGCTGTGAAGGTGCTTGCTGGTGTTTCAAGGCAGTGGGGCCCCAAAAGGACCTAAGAAGAGAAAAGCAGCCTTCAATTAAACTAAAAGAAGTGTGGAGGTAACTACTGAGGCAGGGGTGCAAGGGATGTGAAAGAGCTGGTTCTGTGACACAGCTTCTCAGGTAAACTACCATGATCCCAGCATAGTCCCAGCAATAGTCTACCTTACCAAGGAAACCCTTCTTTCCGATAAATCTAAAGAACAGGTTTTGTGATTCTAAACTTGTCTTTGTTATTTTCAAATAAGTGTTAGAGTGTCAGATCAGATTGTTTATTTGTGTTGTTCTGTTTCTTTTTCCCTTCTGAGGTGTGAGGTGGGCAGGGTCTTAGCAAGCCTCACTCGGCATAGTGGTGAGAAAGGCGAAGCGGCATCCTCTATGGCAATCACCAGCAGAGAACTACATCCAACTCTGATCTATGTGCATCTCAACCACCTGTTTTGCTGGTCAGTGTAAGAGTGTCCCAAGTCCTGCCCTCATGGTCCATGTCAGCCACTGGCATTACTGAAGCCATACTGCAAGTGCTGGATCCCAATCCTGCCAGCGACTCCTGGGGTGAGGACCAATAGCCACTGTGCTACCCCATTAAGTCTCTGTACAGACCAATCTTGTTAATTTGGTTTTCGGTCAATGATTATTTTATTAGGGGATATTTTAAGTGTACAGAGCACTATGGAAAACAAAAAGAAAAACAAAATAAAAAAGAAAAACCACCCGACTTTGTCAAATCGTATCATTTAACCACATATATTTGCCTTATACATTTAAAAGCAGTAAATAAGACACATACCAGTTGAAGCACATTAGTTGCTGGGTACTTTTGCCCAAGACTAGTTCTCTTTCTACTTCCCCAAAAGTAACCATCATTTGTATTGGTATTTATCATCCACTGATGTATTTTTATACTTTTGTCACATAGTTATGATTGCATAAACAGCACACAACTATTCTATGTATAGTAAAACTTAATATAAGAGCCACTGAGAAAATAATTCTGAGGTGTCCTAGTTGGCTTACAGGCCAGAGGATGGAGGGAATAGATGAAAGTTTATTTAACTGACAACCTCCAGCTGAACCAATCAAGAAAAAGAAAAACTCGCTCCATATTCTTTATTGTATGTTGAAGGTCAATCATGAGGCTGCACGACTTTT
Organism: Dasyprocta punctata; assembly: GCA_004363535.1. Lineage (NCBI taxonomy): Eukaryota > Metazoa > Chordata > Mammalia > Rodentia > Dasyproctidae > Dasyprocta > Dasyprocta punctata. Next base: position 12,250 of record RJWM01008803.1, read on the forward strand.
TGCTTATATTTCCACATAACCAAGAAGCAGCCAAAACCTTTCTTTATGGGCTAAACTCCCATTGCAGGACTTTGCTTCCAGATGCCTTATCTCTCTTATTGATAACCAAAATAAGTTCAATTTAAGTGATTTTATTTATTTGTGATTTCTTCTTCCTATTCTGACTAATCCCAAACACTATGTGAATTGGGAATGACAATGCAGGTCTCATAAAGACTTCAATTGTTTTAACCTTAGCTTCTTTTTCAAAATAAAAATATTTAGCACATTAAGGAAGGCAATTCTTTTTAATTTTAAAAAGCAAAACAGAAAAAAGGGTAGAAATAATACAGAATTTCAAAAAAACAGTAAGAAATCAATGCTAGGTAATATATTGCATATTGTTGTCTTAGAAGTAGCTGTTCAAGTTACAAGATCTAGGCATAAAAAATAGGAAGGCAATTCTTATCTTTGCTCCTCTATAGATTAGAAATTTCTCATCTGGCTTCCCTCAGGATCTTTTATTTATCTTTGACTTTTTTGTAGTTGGAAAATGGTAAGCTTTAACATGATCCTCTGTTTGTTTCTGTATTTCCTTATTTGCTGTCCTCTGAGCTACTTGGATCTGTGGCTTGTGTCTGAAATTAACCTGGGAAATTCTCAGTTATTAATGTTTCAGATGTTTCTTCTCTTGCTTTCTCTCTTCTTTTTTCTGGTATTCTCATATACATAAGTTGTAATTTTTCAGGTTGGGCTATAGTTATTGAGTATTCTGTTGTGGCTTTTTTCTAATTTTTTTTTTCTTTATATTTCAGTTTAGAAGTTTCTACTGAGATATCCTCAAGCTCAGAGATTCTCTCCTCAACTGTGTTCATTCTACAAAGAAGCTCATCAAAGTCATTCTTAATTTCTCAATCTCAAGTATTTTTTATTAGAATTTCCATCTTTCTGTTTACATTTCCTTATTTTCAATCTCTTGCATGCTGTCCGCTTCATCCATTAGACATCTCCCTCTACCCTCTGCCCGAGATTGTATCCACGGCCTTTGCATTGAGCTACATTCCTGGCCCTTTTCTTGTTTCTTATTTTAAGGTGGGGCCTCATGAAGTTGCCTGGGCTAGGCTCAAACTTGCAATCCTCCTGCCTCAGGTTCCCTGAGTTCTGGGATTATAGGCATGTAACACCACATCAGATTTTTTTTAAATTGCTGGTCTGATAATTGCCATATCTGAGTCTGGTTGTGATATTTGCTCTAGATGTTAAATTCTGCTTTTGCCTTTTTGTATGTCTTGTAATTTTTTTGATAGCCATGTTATAGTTGAATGGGTCAATCATAGTCCAGGTTCTTGTGTTTGAGGGAAAAAGAGTTGCCAACCATACTGTAAGTAGTAAGAGGCTATGTTTATTGAAGATTATAGTAAAGGTAGCAGCAGCAAGAGGAAAAAAGAGGGTCAGTAACTTAGGCTTTCAGAATTTAAAAGTTTTAGATGTCTCCCACTGAATCTCCCTTGGTTCGAGAGCTCTGCTCCTTAGGGTATGGGGATCTTTTTGGCCTTTGTTATTTCATTTTGTACCTCTCTTAAAATAATGGAAACAGAAATAACCATTGGGTACTTTTAGGGTTAGATGAGGGAAAGAGTGTAACTCACTCAGCAATTTTTTTCTAACTGTACTAGTTGCATATGGATGCCTGCTGGATTAAAAGCCTCTCAGGCTATCTATAATGGTGTGGTATTGGAGAGGAAAATCATTCTGTACTCCTACAATTTGGTCTCAGTCATTCAGTGAGGCTGAACCCTCAGCTGTGATTTTTTATAAATTTTTCTCAGGTTTTTCTTGTGCCTGTAGGTGGGATAGAATGGTTATCACTGGCTGGAGTTGAGTATTTCCCTTCCCTAGATTAGCGAAGCTCTGATAAATCCCCAATTGGTTAGGCTGTAGCTGACTATTCTGAGAGCAGGTCTTGTTAAGAACAGAATGTGCTGATATTTCATGGTTCTTTTTCACATCCTTCTGTCAGACTCTGGGAAATATTTCCCCAGTCATCACTGTGAGGACCTGACAGGCTTCCAGGAGATAAAACTCACAAGAGTGTGGGGTCTGAGTTAAAGGAACTGCTGCCTGGGCCTGTTGCTTTTGGCGCTTATCTCAGTCTCCTTAGTGCTGAGCAGTTCACCAGTTACAGTGCAGATTTTCCTGCCCAGCCCTGGCTCCTAGGCAAGTTTCAGCTCATCATTTTCTGCTCCTTGAAGTTGTAATTCTTGTATTCATCTGTCAGTCTCCTAACATGGAGGGCAAAGGTTTGCCCTGTGACTTTACTTCTCCTGCAGGTCTAAGAAGAGTTGTAGATTTTTAAAGTTCGTTTAGCTTTTTACTTGTCAGGATGGAATGGCGACTTCCAAGCTTTTTATATGCTGGATTGGAATTTGGAAGTCCTTGATCTGTATAGTGCTTTTTTTTTCTAACTTCGTTGTCATAGTTTGGGATAATTATTATAAACACTGCATTTCAATAATCCTCCTCCTACCCTTAATCATCTTTTCTGTTTCTTAATCTGAGTTTCTGCCTTTTAACTGGTGAGTTTAGAATACATGTATTTGTTTGCTGAAAATTTAGGTTTATTTCTATCATCTTACTTTGTGCTTCACATTTACCTCTTTATTTTGCATCCCACTCTCATCCGTTTCTCCCCCTTTTTTTAACTTGGACTCATAATCTATATTCCTTTTAACTTTGCCCTGTTTTGGAGATATATTTTCTACATTCATTTTTTGTTCTTGAAAATTAGCATAAATTTTGAATTTAGCCAAGTTAAAAGTAGTCAATCTCTCTCCTCACAAACACTCTAGAGACCACAAAGTTCCAAACACATCCTCATCTCCAGGGATTTTCACCGTGGTTTTAAAGCTATAACTTCCCATCCTTATCTGTCTTATTATTACTCTTGAAAGATTATTTAATTGGGTATAGAACTCTAAGATTACATCTATTTACTTTCAGCTCTTTCAAGAAATTATTTTGGCAGCCACCATTGCCACCGGAAACTCCTCTATCATTATTTATGTATGCTAATTATTTATCTATAGTTTTACAGTTTTTTGGCTTTTTTTCATGTATCACATGGAGCAAATTCTACCCTCAATGGAAAAAGTGAAAATTTTCTAAGAATGTGTTCATGTAGAAAATGTTGTGATTGCTTTTCCTGTGAAACTCAGAAATAATATATTCTTGGATTACTTTTATAAAAATTTCAGTTTAAAAATCTTTAGGTCACTCAACTGGTATCAATTTTTGTCATAATTTGTTATTTCAAAAACATTTGTTATTACAAAACTATAAAAATCTATTTAGAAGTTAAAAAAGAAGAAAACAAAGGGAAATAAAAATACCTATTAGGAGGTCATCATTAACACCTCAGCATATATATTCTTTTCTTTTCCTTCTTTCTTCTTCCTTTATTTCTTGCCATCTTTCTAAATATATTTGCAATATTAATTTTCCCCTTTTTGCTAAGTTGAGGTTATATTAAAATAATGTTTTGAGTTAGGCATGGTGGTGCATGCCTTTAATGTGAGCACTCGGGAGGCTGAGGTAGGAGGAGCGTTGTGAGTTTGAGGCCGGCTTGGGCTACAATGGGAGTGCAAGCCTGGCCTGAGCTACCCTGCCTCAAGAAGCTAGGGCTGGAAGTTTGGCTCAGTGGCTTAAGTACCTGTCTGGCAAGTGTGAGGCTGTGAGTTTGATCCCTGGTGCTGCAAAAAATAAATAAATAAATAAAAATAAATAAATAGATAAAATAATGTTTTGTTGTCCACTTTTCTCAACTTCTTATATCCAGCTTCCCACATAATTATATTTTCATCATACGCATTGTCCATTTCAAACCAGCCTACTGTATCAAAATGTTATTTGCAGTTGGTTTGTCTAAATAAGATCTAATCCAGAGCCATGAACTGCATCTGGTCATTATGTCCCGAAGTGCCTACACAGCTAGCATAGCCCCCATTTTCTTTTTACACTTGAATGCACTTTTAATGTCTTGGTAGATTCACATTAACCATATTTATTTACCATGCATCTAAGGTGATGTGAACTTCATGGCATGTGAAAACAGGAGACATAAACTCACTAGATGTCTAAGGATGCTAAGAGTGCTTATGAAGGATTAAAATGTTGACTATCAAATGTTTCCATTATAAAACTGCGCTTTGTCCAAGTATGATTTTCCATATTATAAATATGGCTCTTAAAAACATGAAATGAATATATGGCAACAATTTATTTAACCCATTAATGGGGAAACAAGGACTATGGCAATCTTAGTTCGAAAGATTATAAGAAAGATAAACATTTATACTCACTGAAGAAAATAATGCTACAGTAAAATTGCCAGTTATATAAAATGGTTAATGTTTTATAGGATGATAAAACTGTAAACTTTGAGGTTATCTTTTCTACCAGAAATATGTCATTTGCATCCCTACCAGACAAAATTCATTTGCATTGCTATAAGAAAAGGATTATTTGCATTGAATCAATTTTCCACAGTTTAACATCTGCTCTTACAAAATTATAAAATATCCTAATCAATAGTAAATTGTATGTCAACAAAGACAGACAGCTCTGAAATATTAGATAGTCCTGGGTGGGCATGGTAAACACATTCATTCAACATTATGTTGAAAGGATATGCAGCCATGCTTGCCTGCTTCCAAGTTTTGAGTGTTTTTTCTTAACCTCTTCATCTTCCATTTGACTAGAAAGCAATAGGTGTGGTGATGGGCACTCTGTAGATCACTTGTTTTCTAAATCATAAGCCTCCCTGAGACAGGAAAGTAGGTTATGGCAGAACTGGCTGCGGGGAGTAAATGGGACCTGTTAATTATAAGATTCCAGGACATGTGCCAAACATATTTCAGGACTCTGGATGTAGAAGTTCTCAAAGGTTTCCATGAGATGTGGATGGCATAAGAGACATAGACACTATGAATGGTTCACAGCTCTATTTCCTCATGATAGCCCTCCCTCTGTCTCCCAGGGTATATTTTAGTTTGTTTTTTTTTAACTTTTCTTCTTTTGTTCCATCCAAGTTCACTTTGCAGAGCCAGTTTCCCTTTACCCTCCACTCTCACTTTTTCACATAAACTTTATCACTGTCTTAGGCTTGCTTCATTCAAGCCTTTGTTCAAAACAAAAAGGACCTGAAATCTAAAACATGAGCACCCCAAAAAACCCAGTCACTTTATTTGATGAGCTACTTCTGGAAGGAGACTATCTGATAACATCCTGACTTTATTGACAGTTATTAATCTGTGCCTGAATCATTTTCATGTTGTTGTGAAAGGCTGACTTTCTCATTCCATCTTTCCTTTGACATTATTAACAGGCAGCTTTTTCTGTAAAATGTGCTGTTGACTGGTATAGCAGAGAGTATAACTCTAAAGCCCAATACCAGATGTGAACAACCTGTAGTCATGAATTTTAAGAGGTGATAATTTTTCCCCATGCATTAGAACCCATGGAAAGATGTGCTTTTGTTCCATCTTTCATTGACAAGGGGATTTTATAGTGTATCCTTGTGCTAAGGGGAACCTGTGAAGGACCTTACCTTTATGTTAAGGTTTCAGATTCCCTAAGTTACTGATGCCAAAACCCACGGGCCACCCCCATCACTCTGGGGCTGCCAGGGCCCTGGCATTCAGTCCCCCATTCCTGACCTTGTTGGGTGTTTTTTACTTATTCATGAACTATGATACACATCTGAAAGGGCAACTGACATATTCCAGTCAGTTATTTCTAGTCCTAAAAACATGGAGGTCCAGCTTATTTTACCCACAGCATTGATGGAAATGGAAGTCACTACTTGCATTTGTCAGATATTTTTGTCATTAAGGCACTGAATAAATTGCCTTTGAGTACAGAATAACTCAGGAACCAGATGGCCTATATTCTCTCATCCTTCTTGGATCCAGGCCTGACACATAATACTGGCCTGCCATTTAATATTGCCGCATCCTGGGAGAAGACTTCCCTGGCCCCTGTGATTGTAGGATGCATGTCTTAAGCTCTCATTCTTTGGCAGCTGCGAGGTAGAAGCCTTTCATTCTTCCCATTCGAGATCCTAATTAATCCCACCAACAACTCACTTAGGTGGGGTCAGCTTCTCCTCAATGAATGAGAATATGAAGCATATGAAAGTTAGTCTGCTTCCCTGGGAACACAGATGGGTAGCCATGTCTGTGGAGTCCTGGAAACTGTTTAAATCTGCTACCCTTGACAGACTTGTATATAAATATGTGTATGAATGATTGGTTTAGGACCTACACTCAACTGAAATACAGCACTCACGGGGTAGTAGTTGTGGCACCTTCTCTTTCTGCAGATCCAGGAAGCCCTGTAAGTCCTGTTTTTCAGGTGAGGAAGCCAACCTCACACACTCCCTAGTTCACCCAAACTTAAGCAGGCACTAAATTGCTTTTTCTACCATCACATCTACTTCTCATGAAAAACACAGACTGCAGTGATGTGAAGAGCAGCCTGTGCTCAAGAGCACACACCTGTGTATATCATGCCTCAGTTTACCATGTCAACTCAAGCATCTGGACTCAGGAGTGCAGGCCCTGCTGTCCTCTGACACTCTGGGAAATGGGTGTCTTCTACAAGTTCCTCGATGTAGTAGGTGTCACCACCAAGTTGAGCCTTAGCACTGTATAGATGAAGTGTTTCTGTTTAATTTGTTTTCAGACCTTGAGATTTTCCCACCCCTCACCCAGATTAATAATTGTCAATAAAGTCCTGGACCTTATCTACATGCTCGGCTGAGAGGAGGTTACATTTGCTTGGGCTAAAGTTTAAAACTATAAACTCATTTGGATTTTATCTGTAGCTAATGATTAAGAAAGTGAAAGAAAACACATCCTGTTTACTTTTCATGTAGCTGCCAACCTCCTTACCCAAGTCACTAATGTCCAACTTTCTGCCTAACATAGGTGCCACTGTTGGAGCTGTCACTACCCTCAGCTGCCACCTTTCTCCTAGCTATGACCAGAGCCACTGCTCTGGAGGTGATCACTGCTAGGGGGGATACCCACAGATTAAAGGGTCCAACTGCTGATTGTTTCTGTTGTCTGAGTTCTGTATGTGTCAAGGACCAGAAGAGATGCTACTCAGCTGGTTGACCGCAGGACTTTCTCCTCTTATTTCCCTTTGGAGAGAGGAGGAAATGAGATAGAATTTGTGATAGTGTTTGGCCTACAATATAAAGGTATTTTACCATCCAGACAATGCAAAAATTAAATCTGCACCTAATTCTCCTCTGATTGGTCCAAAGACTTCTTCATCGCAGAAAATAATGTCAAGAAATGAAGTAAACTCGATGTAAGGTTAACCAATCATTTGTAAAGAGGACTAAGCCAGTTTTGGGTGGGCGGAGTGAGTTAATACAACATTTGGTTATAAAGAATGAAATAGGGACTTCCACATGCTCTGGAAATATCTCCTTGCTGTAGAGAACACCTCTTCAAATAACATGGCATGTTTTGGCAGTTCCTTGATTTTGTGTGACAATTTCAGGCAAGCATAAAGCTTTTTTCATTACATGTGAGACCAGAAAAGCTGATGACATTCAGAAATTGCCTCTCTCTAGCTGGGCACAGTGGCATCCACCTGCAATCCTAGCATTCTGGGGGGCTGATGTAGGAGCACCTCAAGTTATGGCCCACCCCAGGCAACTTAGCAAATTAATGAGACCCTGTCTTAGATTAAGATTAAAAAATTGGGGGTATAGTTCAGTGTGAAGGCCTTGGATCCAATCCTCTGTACTATAAAAAATAGTTTGTATACAAGAAGAAGCCATGTGTTCAGGTTTGATCTGAAATAGCTGATGTGGGTGAGGCAGGTACAATTTCCTGGTTCCTCAGAGGTCCTGTGTTTGTCTCTTCACATCAGAAGTCTCTCCTGTTGACATGTCATGTGACACAGGATGAGAGCAAGCAAAGGAAGTGTCCCTGGTGGGACAGGAGGGCCCTGGCTTGCTGAAAGGTTGTATGGGGTCAGCTCAGATGACCGACAGCTGGATTCCACAGCTCCGGGTTTCCAAGTACAGTCTCTCTTGAAGCTCTGAACATGAGGACGAAGGGGACTTTTGCCTCGGAAACACGAGACCGTTGTCCCACAAACCTACCAATCACTAATGATTAAAGATTGTTTCTTTTCCATTCCAAGGAGACTGTTCCTTGGGTAGCTTAGCCTTTGGTTTCCCTTTTGGTGATCAGAGCCATGGGCTCTCACTAACTCTGCAGAGAGGCATTTGCAGGGGGAGAACCCATGCACATGGGAGTACTCGGTAGCACCAGTGCCCAGGAGGACCATCTCCTAGTCAGTCACTTGACCAGTGTTTCTTGAACAGGAGTGAGATCAGTAGAGAGGCCCTAATGCTTTTTAAAACAATGACATTATTTTGTCTTGTTGAGTCATGATTTATATACAGTAAAATTCATGCTTTTGTGATGTACGGCTCAGTTAGTCTTGACTGCAGTTAAGCAAACAAGGCAGATGTTTCCACCCTTCCAAAATTCCTTGGTGTCCTTTGCCTGCCTTCAGCATTCTTGCCCCACGGACCAGGACCCTGTGGGATGTATTCTCTTGTGTGCAGTTGTTCTTGTGCCGATCATAAGTCTATGTGTTGCTGAGTGCCTTGGCTGATTATTTTAGTGCTCAGTGGTACAAAATGAAAATGGTAGTGTGGTTGACTCTTGATGGCAACTGTGCGGCATTGGGGCTCTTTGTAGCTGGTATTGTGCGCAATTTTGCTTCAGATAGCTGTATATACACTTGCGCACACATTTGTGTGGAAGTGTGCCTTCGCTCCCCTTGAGGGTGTGTTCAGGAATGGAACCTGTGCTGGGTGGAGCAGGAGACTAACTGTAGAGGCAGCCACACGGTGCTGGGGTGGATTTCCCCAGCAGCCTGTGGTTGGAAGTCTTGTTAATTTATCTGATAACCTTTGCCATTTAAGTGGAACATCTGGACCATTTACGTTTTGTAGGATCATTGATGTGGCTGGGTTTAAATCTGCCTCTTGCTAATGCTTTTGAAGGTGCTATTTGCCTTATGTTCCTATTGTCTGCCTTCTTTGAGATTGAGTCTGTTTTTGTAATTCTGTGTACGTGACTCATCAGGTCTCCAGTTTTTCCTCTGGGAGAGTCGAGTGAGTGCTCAGAGTGACAGTTCTAGCTTTTACCTTCATTCTGATATGCCTGATCTTTGAGTGGAAGTTGAGGAGGGTCTCCTGCCCTCTGAGCAACTTTCAGCTTCTATGCTTTAGAAGAGGACAGTGTGGATGGGACAGGGTCCCACTTTTGCCTCCTTGTAGTTCTCTAGGCCTCTGCACCTTCCACCCCTCCCATGAGCACCCGGGGGTGCAGCCGTGGACAGAGCTGGAGAGCAAAAGCAGAGCCCTGTGTCTGGGCCCTGGGTGTCCAAACCAGCACCCTGGCCTGTATCTTATCCTAAGGAACTTATAAAACCCTCAGCTGCATTCTTTTTCTCTGCTGAGAGGCCCACATGCTTTAGTCTAGAAGCATCTGAGGCTTTTTGTTTTGATTCATTTTGTTTCCTGTAAGAAGCAAAAGGCAGATGGTGTAATGTTAACAGATGGAGAAGAAACCAGAATGACTCAATTTATACTTTATTTTTCATCTCCTTTATGTAAAAATGGTGTTCAAACAAAAGAACACAGCAAACTTGAGGGAACTGGAATCTTAAGCAGAAAATAATATGAGAACACCTACTTTCTGTAAAGAAACCAGACCCAGATGACCTAATAGATCTTGGAAACAAGATTGCAAACTGTGTGCAATCTTGAACAAGAGAAAGATTGGACGAAAGAAAGGGACAGACATCTGATTTCCCAGATGGGAATGAGTGTCATTGTAGAACCTACAAATGAGTAAACTGCTATCTACCTGGGAGCAATTTGAGGTTTAGATGTGAAAGGATGTTTGCAGAATTTCTAGAAAAGAAACATACAAGTATCAATTCATTTAAATTAAACAGTAGTATGCCAAAGTAGTATCCTGTTGAGGAAGCCCAATGAGGGAGGATCTGAGCAGCATGTTAAAATCAGTTGGATGCTGAATTTTCTTAAAGACAAGGTAGAGAAGTATGGGTTAGAAATAATGTCCTCAGATGATGTCATAACTGGCCAGATAATTGTGCTGATATGTACATGGTGACTCCAAAAACTTCTGGCTCACCTTTGGCTTTGTAATACAGGTTTCTCTTTTCTGTGTGCCGCTATGGAGTCCCGTGGAGTCCTGCTGTGGCTGTGGGTGCCTGTGCCTTCCTGTCTTCCAGTCTGCACTGTGTCTGGGGCACGTTCACAGCCACAGCGTCAGATGTGCCAGAGGAACGGAGTGGCAATGGAAAATTTCACTTTAAAATTAAAAAATAAACTCTATAAAAATATAAAACTTTCCCAACTGTGAACTAGTTGTGAAGCCAAATGTAGAAGTCTCATATGAAATCTTTATAATTATACCAAGTCTATACCATTAGAATCTTCCTCAAGGCTGGGTAAGTACTCACTTCTCACCTCATCATGTTCAACACTAGAAAACACCCCAAACCTTCAAGAGACCTCCAGGAACCCCACCGATTGGTCCTAAAATGAGTTCCCACAGACGGCTTCATGGAGGGTTTCTTTATGGAGGATTCTTCACAGAGGACTTCTTCAGAGAATGTTCTTCATGGAGGTTTCGTCAAGGTTACTTCATGTAAGTTTCTTGATGGAGGGCATCTTTATAGAAGATTCTTCACAGGGGGTGTTTTAGTCAGGATTTATGAGGGAATATATTTAATATAGGACACATAATTTACAGGATTATTTTATAACATTCACTCAACAAAGCAAATGCAGAAGAAAGAATGCAGGAGATCTGTCCATACACTAGAGACCTAAAAAAAATCCAGCTGAGGGCCTGACTCCCATGGCAATGTCCTGCATGGGTTCAACTGAAGACCAAGAGCCCATGGCAGTGTTCTCCATGAATCTAGCTGGAGGCCTAGAGCCCATGACAATGTCTCATGCAAATCTGTATCAAGGATCTGCCCTGGGAAGGCTCAAAGGTCAGTGGTGGAAGCTATAAAGGATAAATTTGAGACTTTTATAGGTTAATAAATGCAACTTGAGACCATACTCATAAGTGAAATAAATTAGACAAGCATGTGTAAACATCATATTGTCTCACTAGTGTGAGAAGCTGAAACAAACAGTATATGTATATGTATATACCATTGTTACCCCCTAATTATTGTGTTTTGAAATTTTATTTTCTCTTTAAAATAAAACAGATTTGAAAAAAAAAGAATGAATCAAGGCAATGTCCTGCATAAGTCCAGCTGAAGACCTAGAGGCCATGGCAAAGTCCTCTGCAAGTCCAACTGCAGGCCTAGTGCCCATGACAATGTCTCATGAAAATCTGTATCAAGGATCTGCACTGGGAAGGCCCAAAGATCAGTGCTAGAAACTAGAAAGTCTGCACCAGTGGGGTGAAGGATCTGTGCCAGTAGGCAGAGGGCTCTGCACTGGAGCCAGGGAGCAACACTCAAGGTAAGGACCAGAGCTCCCCAAAAGAGAAACACAGCCAACCTCAGTGACAGCAAGGACCTGAGCTCCTCCAATGATGAGAACAGCTGAGTTCATATCAAGAAAACCAGTGCGACAAGTTTCTCCAGGAAAATCAACAGCACACCATCTTCCCCCCCAGTTCTCCTTCTATGTTGTTGGCAACAATGCTTGGGTGGGCCTTCCTCACCCAGAACCATGCTGATTTAGTTCAGCTGGGCATTACAAGTTGACCATTAGTTAATCCACCACAGAGGGTTTCTTCACAAAAGGGTCTTCATGAAGGGTGCTTTGCAAATGGTTCTTCATAAAAGGCTTCTTCACAGTGGTTTCTTCATGGAGAGTCCATCACAGAGGGTTCTTCAAGGGAGGTTCTTCATGAAGACCTTCTTTGTGGCTCACCCTGGTTCTCCTGGACCTATGGTGTCCACAGACAGCTGTGTGTGGGTTACAGCAACAGCTGGGAGCTCATGGATGCAAAGGGCAGTCTTCCCACTTCCATACTCCTTACAACTTAAGTGTTTTTGGTAAGTAGGTACAAAAAACTAGGTTGATTGTTGAAAAATACTTTGCAATACTACAGACCATCAAGCAACATTTTTCCTTTTCAAATGTGTCAAAAATATTTTATGAGGCTTTGTTGAAAATATGCATAAAAATCTTGCAATTTGTTCTCACCGGTATAGTTATCACTGAACAGAAGCCTTAACTTACATCTCACACAAATGTCTTACAGAAACCTTAGCTTACATCTCACACAAATGTCTTGATGAAGGGAGTCTGGAACAGGTATAACCAGTCTGAGCTTTACAGGTGAACATCACTCAGGAGGCAGCAGGAAAACTACAGAGTGCTCCAGACTACAGGGACCAAGATGAATTGAGGGGTTCCAAACAAGCATCAACTTCAGGATTATCATTTTATTCACCCAGAAAACCAGGTAGAAAATGTGGGATTATTCTCATGAAGAATTCTGATCAAGTTTAGCAAACATTGAAATATTTGAGAGATTTTCAGTGGAATAAAAAATAAATATTAAGGCAAACAGAGGAGAAGCGTAGGCTGGTCCAATCCTACAGTAGGGCTGTCCAAACTTACATCTCTTTCTTCATATAACTGCTTTATAAAACTCATTCGCATTCCCTTCTTTCTCACTTATCTTCACCAATTCTTTCCACAGATACCTAGAGATTTGATCTGAAGTACATGATGGGTCAGTGCCTTCAAAGAGTCTACTAATTCACTGACTGCACACTGAGAATAGGCTGCATCCCTGGACTTACTTTGATTTTCCCCATGCTACCTGCAAAGCAGGCCTTAGTATGAAAGGAGCCTGCAAGTCTTTTCTTGATGCTTACCTTGTGGGATTCTGCTGCTTCCTGGGCAGATTCACTTTTTACAGAAGTGTTCTTCCTTCATTTTGGGTCTTAGGAAACTTGCAGTGAAGTGTGTTGACTTACCTTTGCAAGCTAGGATAGGTGCTGTGTAGTAGGAACCTGTAATATTTTACCAAATGAGCAGATTTCCTTTCTATAGCATTTTAAAAACTTTTCCCAGAAATGTCAGAATCATACTGTGTCATATTATATTTAATTGTATACTGTCACACTCACTTAAAAGAATATGAAAAGATTATATTTCAAAATAATAAGCATGAGAAATCACTGACTTGAAGTTTAACAGTTATGAATATTCCCGCAACATAAGTTAGTCAATAAATATTGGGGTCAAGTGTGCCTATGATTTGTAATGCCATGGTAACCCTGGAAAGAATTCTAATTGCAGCACCCCTGGCCCCCACAAGACACCTGAAATAGCTTGGTATTTAAAACCTACTCACCCAGGGAGATGCCATATTCCTGCTCTGGATGTGGACAGTGTTACCTAAAATCCTGGGCTCCAGCTGTGTGTGTGAATACATACTGCATACTTCACACATGGTAGCTCTGTCTGACTCACACTTCCATAAAGGATTTTGAGCAGATGTCTGCTGTGGGAAGTGGCCGAAGCTGGAGATCAATCACGTGCAGGGCTAGAGCAAGGCCAGTCCTGAGAACAAACAGCACCTGAGGTGAGCCACGTGAACAAGTTGCTCCAGCCCGGAGAACACCAGGTGCTCAAGGCCAGCCAACCAAACAGGTTGCTAGGCAGAGGGATGTCATGTGACATCAACCTGCATTGTGTATAAATAAATACACTGTGGTCATTGAGCAGTTTCGTTTCTCCCATCTGGAGAGAGGGCTCCATCTGACCTCAGCTTTCTGTTTTCTGATTCTTGTCTTCATTTCTTCATCCTTCATTGTCCTTCACCCTGAGAATTTTGGGAGCTCTGCTGGACATGGCAGTCTGCATTCACACAGAATTGTATTGAGTCTCATGTGTTTAATGACAGTCTGAGAATTTGATAATGAAAGAAATCATGATACATATTCTGTTAAACTATGCCCATATCCTGTTAAATTAGGCCCATATCCTTTTGCAAGGGGGAAACAGTTCATGTCTTGCCATGCTGTCATTAGTGAACTATCACCAAGCGGCATGATGTGGTGAGATGACCTGTGTGTCTTCCTGCTTTTAGTGTATGTCGTCTTCTTGCATCCTGCTAAGTCCCTGCTTTCTGTGCCCTTGATACATTGTATTAGGCAGAGAAGAAAAGAAAGAACCTTCCAGGATCTTGCAGTCAGCTTGGGAAGAGAAAACAAATGAGAATCAGTTAAGTCACCTAAGAAAGGGTGGAGGTCATTGTCAAAATGGAAAGTTACAAGCCATAGTTAAATGTGAATCCCCAGGAAAGCTTTGTCTCCAGTGTGGTGATGGTCAGGTGTGGTGGGGCTTTAGGAAGTGGGCCAGGTTGGGGTAAATGAGGTCAGGGGGCTCCATTCTTATGAACAGATTGATGGAGTCACATAGAGTGGGTTGGGTCTTGCAAGAGTGGAGCATATAGTTATCATGAGAGCTGGTTGCCACACGGTGAGGCCACCCATGTGCTTGGCATTCTTATGTATTGCTGAGTCCATTTCAGGTTTTCACACTGGTGCCATGCTGTTCGTACCTGCTAGCTCTCAGAATTGTGAGCCAAATTAACCTGTTTTCTTGATAAATAATCTGGCCTAAAGTAGTTTATTACATACAATATGAACTAAGACAGAAGAGTTACTGGAGCACAGGAAAAGTGACTGTTTTCTGACTCTGTTGGCTTTGAAGTTCTAGCCATTGGAATGTGGCTTGGTCCCCTTTGAGAATGCAGGTAGAACAGGGTCACCACCTGGAGGTGAGGGGTACTGATCCTCTCTGGAAGGAGGAACTCCTTGCATGCATTCTTCTTCTGTGTGCTCTTTCCTTTGTGCCAACCTGCTTTTCCCTTCAGTCCCTGCAGTATTCCAGGAGCTGGATGTGCCACAGTGGTGGGAAGTTGTGGACATAGGGAAAGTGACTGTAGAAGGTGGTGAGGAGTCCTGGATGACACATGCTGCTGACATTTAACTAGTGTGAATGAAGGAGCATTATCCCACTCATTTACTTGTTTATTTGCTCCTTCATTCATTCAGCCCTGTAACAGCTCATGGCCAGGTAGTGCTATCCATACCTTGCAGGGAGCTCCAGGTTCAGTTCAGTGCTAAGGTTCCATGAAACTAAGATGAAAACTAACCAATAAAAAGCACCTGAGATTGCCAGGGAAGCAGCGAGGAGCTGTTGTGATGAAAAGCATTTTTCAGCAAGATGAAGAAGGTCAAGGCCAACCTATAGAGGCTGGAGCAGAGGATACAGTGTCTGGTAAGTGACCAAGGCAGGACTATGTTGGCAGGAACGGGAGGCTGCAACTCCAGTGCCTGGCCTGAGTTTGGCAGAATGCAAGCTCCTTGACTTGCACTTGGGCTGCTGTGGATCTGCTCCTTGTGGGATGATCCCTCTCACAGGGCTTGCAGTTGCTGTATCACTGTTTCCCAGGGCTACTCTTACAAAGTGACATAAACCAGGTGGCTTAAAATGACAGAAATGTATTCTCTCACAATTCAGGAAGAAGTATGAAATCAAGGTATGGCTGAGTTGGTTCCTTCTCGAACTCTGCAGAAGAATCTGTTCCCAGGCTATGGTCCTGACCCAGTCCTGGACATTCTATGGCTCAGACACTCCCATCTCTCTGTCTCTCTGCCTATCTTCGTGTGGGCTTTTCCTTGGATTCATGTATCTTTCCTCTTGTTCAAGGACAAAGGTTATGCTGGGTTAGGGTCAACTTCCTCCAATGTGACCTCATTTTAACTGATTTCGTCTCTATCCACATCATTTCTAAATAAGGTCATTCTGAATGACACACAATTTAGAGGGACACTACTACACTATTTGTAATTAAGTTCGTTTTGAATGGCATACAATTTGGAGGGACAGTACCTTTGTATGCATTTCACCCAAGGGTATGAGCTTGCTAGGAAATTAAGTTTTGCTTTCTGAAGGCCTGGCTAACACAGGAAGGAGGACATAAATTACTGGGGTGTGGCTCAGGCCTCAGTCTCAGGAGAAGACCACTCTTTCCCCTGGACTAAGGCCATGAGAGCAACTGAGGTAAATGTAGGCTGTTACTGAGCACTTCTGAGTATAGCAGTGTCCCATTGGTTAGTGTGTGGCAGACCTGTTAGAAGACCAGGGCATGTCCCATGAATGCCAAAACTTTGAGGGGATGGTGGTAACTAAGTGATAATCTCCCAAGGATCTTCACTACCCAGGATACAGATGTCGGAGGTTGGAGACCACTCTTTGTGTTGCCCTTGCTTCTCTGGGTTCTGTGCCTAGTTGGGCTGATGAATTCCACCCGGGTCACACCAGGACCTGAACTGAGGCCATGTGATGCCTGTCACCTGGGTTTGAGCCAGCTCCATGGCTTATTCATGTTATCACACTTGCTCACTCCAGTCTCCTCTCATTCACAAAGTAGTTATTAGGAAACACAGAGGTTATTCTGCAACTGGTCAGAAAGGGTGTCTCCAACCCTAACTTATGCTCAGCATTTCATCTTAGCTTTGGCTGGTCAACACTTTTCAGAAATGAACTGCACAACCTTTTGTTTTCCTCTTGTTATTATAACTAATCTCTGTGACCTGAATTCTGTCACCAACTTGATGGGGTCCATAGGAAACTGGGGCTATATTTTCCCATTAACTCACAGCCCCTCCTTCTGACCTACAGATTAGAAGGTTAACTGAGATTTCGGTGTCAACGTTCTAATCTCAATGTATAATGCTTTCTAAGTGTTTATCTTTGCTGGCTGGGCAGTGCCTAATTACTTTTGTGAAGGTAAAGCCTGATGTGTTCAATATGAATTACAGGTCAAATTCCTGATAAACTCAGGGTGGCAGAAAACAAGTATGATTTATATAGGCTGGTATTAGGGGGACCACTCAGACAAGTATATCTTGAATTCCAGCCTTCTAAGTACTGATTGTTTTAATCTTTTTCAAATATTTATAAATCATTTCACTATGACTTTAGTTTCAACTTGGTGTGTGTTGCTTATGAAATCAGAAGAGTAGATGATGGTTTATTTTTAGAAACAAATAGCTTAGATGTGAATGAGTTGTTTTTCAAAAGTTAAAGCAATTGGCAGGATAAAAAAGCAACACAGATATACACTGTATTCACATATTTTGGCGAAAATTCTTTCTACTATTAGTTTCGTGTTTGTCAATTCCAAGCATTGGACCCTTCTTCTTGTTGTAGAAAGGAAAGCATAATGGTTAGGTGCACAGATTTGAAATTAATTCAACCCTGGTTCAAGTTCCAGATCTAACATGGGCCAGCTGGTGATCTTAGTCCAGTTAGTTATGGTCTTCAGGTTTACTACCATTTCTATAAAAGGCCAGTTAAAAGCTATAGGGTTTTTAGGAAGCGCAAAGGATTCAACAATGCATGGGTCACAGGAAGCTTATTCTGTGGTGGGTGTGGTGCTGAACATGTTTATGGCACTGCTGTTGTGATGATGGTGATGATGACTGTGATGATGGTGGTGATGAAATGGTGGTGGTGGAGATGATGATGATGATGGTTATGTTGATGATGCATTCAGTATCTGTACAAGACCTTCAACTGGGGAAATATATCATCATTTTGATTTCTGTTGTTTTTATGAGTATAAATTTTTTTCAATTAGTTCTTTAAAGAAACAGGTCACCTTTGATGTATATTTTTTATATCTCTCACTATACATGGCATTCATCTTGCACGGGATATTTGGCCTTTGTTTGAGACATTGATGCTCCCAATAGAATCCTGTTTTTCTTGGACCCCTTGTTACTTTTATCAATTTAAAATTACCAGGTTTTTGAAGCTAACCCTACATTTGGGTCATTTGTGGTGATATTTATATATGTTGAATGACCCATTAGGAACTTGAAAGGGAGAGTTTGTTTTAAAGAAATCAGTGGCCCACCATATTTTGAGTTGATCTCCTGGCAACTGGTTAAATACACATAGTTTTGATCCCTTCTGTCCTCAGGCTTCTGTGAGGTCCCATAATTGCTATGATTGAATCCTTTACTGTTGGTTAATTGAGTCTGTTAAAAAGCCTTCTGTATTAATGAGTGTGCATGTAGTTCTTTCAAGGAGGGCATGCTGGTTTTGTGCTAAGCCAGTCACAGGTGGATGCTCCCTTTCCCTGAGCCCACATGGGGCTCTGGGGCTCAGGCAGGCCTGCTCCCCTCTGTCCCTAGGTGGTTCCACTCTGCCCTCTGCCTGATGGGGAGCCCACTGCCAGAAATGTGGAGCTTCACTATGCTTGGGGAATAGCAGGCTTTTCTTTTTCTAAAAAAATGATTTACAAGTAGTATTAAAGATAAGGTGGAAGCCAGGCATGGTGGCGCATGCCTTTAATCCCAGCACTTGGGAGGCTGAGGTAGGAGGAGCGTTGTGAGTTCGAGGCCAGCTTGGGCTACAATGGGAGTGCAAGGTTGGCCTGAGCTACATAGTGCGACCCTGCCTCAAAAAACTAGGGCTGAGAGTTTGGCCCAGTGGCTTAAGCACCTGCCCGGGTAGGTGTGAGATTGTGAGTTTAATCCCCAGTGCCACAAAAAAAAAAAAAAAAAAAAAAAAAAAAAAGGTGAAGAGGAAGAGGAAGAATTGGTATGGAATAGTTCATTTTCAATTTCTTTTCACTTGGCTCTAGCCCGCCCCCTGGCATCATCTTGCAGGATGGGTAGCAGGCATGACCCATGACCCCAGTGCTTCCTGCTCCTCCATCCAGAGTTGCGCTGGCCTGGCAGTATGGTTTGCTTCTCTAGAGAATGTAGCAAAATGAGGCCATGTGTGTCCTGGAGCCAAGGCCTTAGAGGTGTACAGCTTTGTCTTGGTCTCTTAGAATCCTGAAGCTGTTGTGACAAAGCATGGCAGGAAGGGCTGAGGAGAGAGAACAGCCTCGTTGGCTGACAGCCACCCCAGCAGAGCTCGAGACACCAGAGAGTCAGCGGGACCCACAAAAGCTGAGGCCAGTAGTGGAAATAATGCATGGCTGTTGCTCTAGTCACTGAGTTGTATGTGATTTCTTTTGGAGTGATACCTAACTGAAGTGCAGGGCCATTTCTTTCACCCTGTGTCTGTGCACCCTTTATAATGTTCGAGTTTGCTGGCTGCCTAGCGCACCATTCTGTTGTACCAGCTGCACAAAGCAGGGCTGTGCCGGGCTGTGCCTCTTCACTGCTCTGAACCTGCTCCTGCTTTTCCAGATAAGAAAGCAAGGATGCAGGGAGACACCTGCAACCTCAGCAGGAAGCATCGCAGGATCCGTCACTCTGCTCTTATGTGTTAATACTCCACACTGTTTCAGGAAATATGTAAAGAGGATTACAAAAATACAAAGATCATCATAAGATAAAGAATGGAGAAAGCTGGGGTGAAGGATAAATGAGAGCAGAGAAAGCAAGGTGGAAGTAGTGTCATTTTAAGACCCACCTGGTCCCTTGTCAGCTCTCAGGAAGCGGTCTTCTTACCTTTGTCTTCCTGGAAACTGGTTCCAAAGAGTTCGGTATGCATTGCTGAGAGGGAAGGAAGGAGCTGCAGTCACCTGACCCCAGCCCTGGAGCGCCTGGGGCCCTTAAACTAGGTCAGCAGACATTTACATGTGAGTGCTTTTCTTTTGTTCACCTTAAATTAAGGTTTTGAATCCTGGAAGTCAATATTTAACATTTAAAAATCTATTTATTGCACATCTAATGAATACTACAGTCTTTTGAATGGAACACTAGAGACCATTAATTGGTAGCTAACCTTGAGGCAAATAGTATCTAGAATCCACAATTTTACAATTTAGAACTGGAAAAGTGCACAGACCTTATGTGAATGGTTTGGAGAATTAATCTAAAGTACCCCGAGTCGCAGATTCAACTTTTCAGTAATCAGCAGCTCTTATCATTCTTCAAAGCTTAGATTAAACCTGCCTTCTGCATTCTCGCAAGAATCCCCATGCTGGTAAACTTACACTTGTAGCCAAGTGCTGCAGTGGTTGTGGCACTGTGACTTCTCTCTGTGACACTTAATCATTGAAATGTTTGTCTCTTTTCCTAGATTGCTTGGGGGTAGAAGTTCGGCATGTTCTCCTCCACAAAGCTGATAAAATACCCTGTGTGTAGGAGATGATAGATACATTTTTATTAGATACAGTAGATTTAAAGTCAACATCTAAGTAGTTGGCTGTAATTCAGTGCTCTTCTTGTTTGATTTTCCGGACCTGACAAATACAGGTTGACTATGCAAAGGTGACATGAAATTCAAATCAAAAGTCAATGTCTGTTTTCTAATGATGTCATCCTATGATCAGCACTACCGTCTTATTCTCTTCAAAGATATTCTAAAATATTTCCCGCTTCCTGTTCAGTCAAACATGGTCAAGGCCGGCTGTCTGCATGGAGACATGAGGGCAGCCAGGGGAGAGGCTTCTGAAGACCAGGGTCCTTCTGCCCAAGGCCATCACCAGCCTCTAGATGTGGGAGGGAGCCACCAGAGGGGTCTTCCAATCCCAGGCAGTCCTTCACATGGTCACATCCTGGCTGCAGCCCAGTTTGTAAGAGATCCTAAGGCAGAACCCAGCACTAACTGGCTCCTGAGTCCTGACCCACAAGAGCTGAGAGAATACACACTGTCTTAAACTACTCACTACACAACAGCAGATAGCTAGTATAGCCATAAATTGATTACCTGCTAGAGTCACCTAGTAGCTATGTTTGTTACTGCTATTTGTGAACTAGGAAGTTAAAAGAAATCTATGTTGATTATCCCATCATGAAAGAACCTGGAATAGTATTTTTCTTCTTAAGATATAAAGGGAAATGAGTTTGGGGCAGCGAGGACAGCAGAAAAACACAGCATGCATCCAATCTAGGCTCGCAGTAAATAAAGAGAGTGGGACAATCTTTCAAGGACAAAAATTGTTAGACAGTGTGTTTGTCATCATTTGTCTGCCCTGAAATTTGGCTCCCGTTATTAAAAATATGGGAAAGAAAATGTAGCAGAGAACATAGGCCCGAGCCTCTAACTGGCTGTAATTTGAGAACCCGGTGTTGTCCAGCCCTGTGGGTTTCATTACTGCAGAACACAGAGTACAAATCTAGGCCAATCCCAACACAGGCAAGGGCAGAAGGACTTGGGCTCACCTTGGAAGGAGACATAGAGCTGGTGCCTGCCCAGGCCACTCTGGACCCACCAAGCAGTCTACCTGGCGGTGCAGGGTGGGACCCACTCACCTTGCACAGTGCCCAGAGGCTTTGGAGGGTCCTGTAACAGAATTCCTTCACAGTGAATCAGTGGGCCAGGACCCTGCACCAACAACACTTCTTCATGGCATACCCCATAGGGAGGGTGGCTCCTGCCACCAGTGCCTTCTTGGCTTCTACCATCATCTGCTCCCATCCAAACGAGGGCCTCAGGGAGCTGGGCACCAAACGAATACCACCTTCTAGGGGTCCGTGCAGGGAACGTGTGGGCCGGCTCCTATGTCCCTGACAGGTGTCCTTGGTTTTCACTGCTCACTGATGAGTTCGCATCACAGTTTCTTTCCAAAGTTGTGCTCTCCACCGCATGGTGTGGGACCAGAAAAGGGTCCGGTCCCCTGAGGCTCCCAGCTTGCCAGGTGATGGTCCTGGAGGGAGTATAAGAAGGCTACTCAGGTATCTAGGCTCACCATATCGCTCCTCAGAGACCTCAAGCTACCTGCCATCCCTACCTCAGTGAAGGACAGGGTGTCCTTCCCTTTCAGCCTCTGGTTTGAGCTGCAACTTCATGCACTGACCTGGCCATTTATATTCAAAGCACAGCTCTCGGAGCCTAGGCTTGTAAATCAAAAGTGAGTCTGCTTGCAGACTATTGCCCAGACCATGCAAGAATCACAAAATGACCTTTTCTTCTTTGAGGCAAACCTCACGTGCACAGTAGTGGTGGAGGAAGAAAGGAAAAGACAAAGAAAGAAATTTTCTATACATCACGTAACCCTGAAGGTATTTCTTGGTTCCTGCCACCCAGTGTCACTTAAAACCCTACAGCCAGTGCTCTGCCACTTCATGTCTGCCCCTGCCCACCCTACATGCCATATATGTTCACTTCCTACCGTTGCATGCCAGCTCCCTGCCCTGGGGGAGCCAAGACTGTTGGTGCCTTGGGCATTAGGGAATCTGAATCTGAGCCAAGGTGCTGCCTGGTCACTAACCAGCTAGACACGTTCAGAGAATGGCAGGTAGGAGCAGGTTCACAGGCTCCTAGGAGGCTCAGCAATGACCTTGGCTGATGGGTGTGAAAGGCCAGGGGTGCCAGGGAGCAGTTGGGATAACAAGGGCAATGGCGTGGGTAAGGTGGCTCAGGGCAGTGACCAATTTGCTCACTGAGCGCTTTCAGTTATTCCAGGGAAATGAGGCTCCTAGATCTTGTTGGCCAAACACCATCACCTTGTGGGACTCGGGGCCAAGGGCAAAGTGATCTCAGCCTTCATGGAGGAGTCACACCTGTGCTTTGGGCTCAGTTTTAGGGGTTTGTTCAAAAGTCAGGAATCCAGGAACTGAGAAGCCTGGAGTCTTGGGGCCATGAAGGAAGGCCAGGAGCCATTCTGAGAGAAAGGCAGCCACTGAGTCTTCCTGGGAGCACTGGCCATTATGAGAGCCATGGAGGGACCAAACCAGTCCCTGGCAGGGGCTATTGGCCACCTCCCTTCTTCCTGGTTGTTTTTCTGCCTCTGCCCCACAGGTGTCTGAGAGCCAGATGCTATCTCCCTGGCCCCAGGCTGGAGTGGCTGGTCCATCTCTGGCTGGATGTTCAGGAGCCACTGGGTCCTCCTGCTGTGTCTCTGTCCCATACTTGGGTCCTCCTGGGACTACCTGTTGTCTCATCTGTATTTCTGATTCTCTATAGCTGGGCTCTGCTGGCTTTTATCCAGTTCCCTCCTTCTGCAAGGGCTGGAGCCCTGTACAGAGACATTTTCCATTTCTTCCCACTTCCTTACGGATCCAGGCCTCCAAACTGTAACTTCTTCTGATTTCCGACTTCCCCCTCAGTTTGTATTGGGATCCTGGAAGCAGGATGTCATCCTGAAAGGTGTCAGGAATCAGAATTCACCATGCATCGTCCAAAATATACTCTAATACAATTTCCCCAAATGCAAGTACTTGATCTGTGAACTTGATTAGAATTGACATCCCCAGTCTTTCTGCTGAAATTTTATTTTGGTCACTTTAAAAGATATCACAATTAGTCACAACACAAATACACTGGTAAAGGTGTTTTCATTCTTTCAAGACAAAACACAAATCACTTGTTGACTCTGTCTGGCCACAAGCTGAGCCTCCTAGGGTTTGTTGTGAGCCGTGGTAACAACTTGCAGGTGCAGGTCAGAGGCCAAAGCCTCCTGAAAGCAAGAAGTGCAACCAGCTGTGACCTGAGGGGACCACGCCTCTGCAGTTCCTGTACAGTCACTATTGCACCTGTTCAGTCTGTGAGCTGCGGCTGGGAATGGTAGTGTTTCCTGGAAGGCCATATTCTGACACTGCTCCATGAAAAGGAGTATTTTGCACCATGAGTCCACAGGAAAGGAAGAAGACTGCAACGTTCTAGGAAGTGGACACAGGGCTCCATCTCAGATCCCCCAGGCTGAGGTTCTTCCTGGAGCTGAATGTTGTGCACCTGACCTGGAGCCCTTCCTTGCCTATCTTGGGGCTCTGGGAGCCTAGTGAAATGCATCCCAGCGTGTTTCTACTCTAAGAACAACAGTGGACTGAGTCCTGGAGCTGACGGTGGTATTTGGAGTTGGCCAGCCTTGAGTTCAGATCCTAGTTTGCCACTCACTGGTTCATGACTCTGGTCTGTTAGTCACTCACCTGCACCCCTGTCATCTCGACTTTAAAGAAGGCACATAACTGCATGGCAGGGAGAACAAATGCCACCATGCCTGAAAACCTGCCATAGTGACTGAAGTGCAGTAATTCCTAAAGGGAATTTCCCTAACCTGAAAAAAATGTCTAACATAAAACCTGCAGCAAACATCTCACTTCTTGGTAAGTGATTATGTGCTACTAAGACTGGAAAGAAGGAAAGGATGCCTGCTATCTCCGCTTCTTTTTGACATCTCCTTGCAGGTTCTATACAGTGCAACAAGGCAAGAAAAAGGAATAAAAAGCCAAAAGAATTGAAAGGAGGAAACAAAATTGGTTCACTTAAAAATGATACATTTCTATACATAGAAAATTTTAAATGCACAGAAGACATTTAGAACCAGTTAAGACATATAGAAAGCACACAAGATATAAGATAAATACAAAAAAGCCAAGTATATATCTATATCCATGTAATGGAAAATCTAAGGATAAAATCAAGAATGCAATTTTTTATACAATAGTATAAAAACAAAACACTTAGGAATAAATTTAACTAAAGTAATACAATACATGTTCACGGCAAATGATGAAACATTGCAGAAGGAAATTAAACAAGGTCTAAATAAATGAGAGACATTCCATATTCATGGGCTGGAAGAATTGACATTGTTAAGATGTCAGTTTTCCCTATATTGATTGATAGATACAACTCAATCTTTATCAAAATTTCAGCAGGCTATCTTTTCACAAGTCTATGCAATGAATTTAAGATCTCTATAAAGTTGCAACAGAACTAAAGACAGCTAAAATAATTTCAAAAAATTGAAGAATTTTGTATTACCTAATGTCAAACCTTCTCTTAAGCTAATGTCAAAGCAGTATGTTTTTGTGTAAGGACAAACCTATTAACTGACTGAACAGAAATGAGAAATCCTTATTTTTATGGTTAAATGGGTTTTTACACAAATTTCAAGGCAACTCATAGGAGAATCTTTTTTAACAAATGATCCTGGGTTAATTGAATTTTGATATGCAAAAAAAAAAAAGATGAATTTGGACTCTAACTTTATATGGTGCACAAAATGATCATAGATTTAAACAGAAGTGCTAAGACAATAAAAGATTTAGATGTCATCATTTGAGAATGATATAGAAAAAATGATCCCAGACCTCCAAAAGATAAGGGGGAATGAAACTCCCAACCTACTATATGTCCAGAGCGAGTTCATGTTCTCTAAAATCAAAGAATGAATTTTAGGAACAATGGAGGGTAAGAGCAGAAGATATTTATTGAGAGAAAAAAAGCTTCTATCTGAGGGAGAGAAGGGGGCCCGAGCGAGTTGCCAAAGATTCTGTCATATTTAGGGACTTTTATAGAGTAAACCCATGATGGGAAAAACTGGGAACTCGCAAGGCAGATGGGCATAAGGTGGGACATAACCATGGTTAACCAATAAGATTAATTGCTCAGGTAAAATTGATTAAATCAAGGACAAACCGGGAAGTGAGTTACGTAGTGGGGGGAGGATGCTTATAGATAATGACTCTTCCTGTAAAAGGGTGGGATGCTGACTCCTGAGTTCCTCAGGGTGATATAGAACTATTTAGAATATCAATCCTTAGCATATGGGTGTACTTGTTTTGCCTTTTGTCTTGATATTTGGCCCACAGCAAAAGGTATGTGTCTCTTCCAAGGTCATCAAGACATCTGGTCCTCTGTACCAGTTTCCTTGAGGGCCTAGCCCTGTCTGACTGCCTATAATATTTTTGTCTAACTCAGTTGCCTGTAACAAGAACGTCTTCTAAATATTTTTAGGCAGAGTTCTTTGATATAACACCAAGAACAAGATCAAGATTTATAAAATAAATATTAGACCTCATCAAACTTCAAACCTTTACAGTAGCATTATTCACAATAGTCAAAAGGTGAGAGCAAATTGAATCAGCACATGAATGGGTAAACAAACATACAGTTATGTTCCAGTATACCTATAATGGAAGATAAGCATAGAAAGGAAGAAATTTTTAACATGGCACAATATGGATGAACTTTGGGGACATTGTGCTAAGCAAAGTAAGCCAGTAATGTGAGAAAAAAATATGATTCCACTTATTTGAGGTACTCTGAATCAGCAAATTCATAAAGAGAGAAAGCAAGAATGGTAGTTACCAGGGTAGGAAGAGTGGAAAAGAGGAAACTAATGTTTAAGGAATATGGAGTTTTAGTTTTGCAAGAGGAAAAGAGTTTAAGAGATTGGTTCCGCAACAGGATAAATGGAAACTTAAAAATAATTAAGATGGAAAATTTTATGCTATTTTTACTACAATTATTTAAAAAACAAAATAAACTCATGTTTTCTTTAAAACAGGTCAAATCTTTTGCACCTTAAAAGACACCATTAAGAAAATACAAAGATAAGCAAGAGACTGGGAAAGAATATTTGCAAAACAATGTCACACAAAGATTTGTATTCAGATTATACAAATAGATCTTATGTTTTAAAAAGAGCCCAATCCCCAAAAAGGGAAAACATTTGAGCAGACACTTTACCGAATACATCTACACATGTATGAATGTATGTGGGGATGTATATATGTATATACGTATGTATGTATGCATCTATCTGTCTAAGTTAAATATAAATTTATCATATGGTCCAGCAACTCCATTGTTAGGTGTCTACTAGAGAGAAATGAACTTATCAATGTTATTCATCAAGAGAAATGGATAAACAAAATGTGCTGTGTTCACACAATGAAATATTATGTGGCAATTAAAAGGAATGAAGTATAATATATTCCAGACATTAAAAGAAAATCTCAAAAAACCATGCTAAGAAAAGAAGTCAGTTTCTATATCATAGAGATATATTCATGTGAAATATTCAGAAAAGGTGATGAAATATCCAGAAAAGGTGAACCTCAAAGGACAAAAATTAGATTTGTGGTTGCCCAGGGTAGAGAATGGGGAGGGTTAGGGATTACCTCTATAATTTATTGGAGGGATAAACATGTTTTAAATCTAATTTATGGTGAGGGTTATACAACTTGGTAAATTTATTTAAAAATAATGAATTTGGGTGAAATAATGCATATGGTATGTAAAGTATGCCTCATTAAAACTGTTTTAAAAAATCTACACTGGGGTAAAAAGGCTGTGATAAGTGTTGTTATGGTGGTTGCATTTTCCCAATCAAAAAGTGCCAGCATCTTGATAAATAATTTTTTCATTTGTAAATACATACGCGATACATTGTTAATCATTGAAAATAAAAATGGGAGAAAAAAAGGCCTCCAAGCCAGCCGCGCTTAGTAGTCCGGGACGCCTTAGCTGGGAATCAGGAGGCTCAGGCTGGGCAGCCGCAGGACCCCCGGCAGCGCGCAGTCCTTTGTCCTCTGTTTTCTGTGGACACTGAGCGCTGTGACCTCGCCTTCCTTCCCAGGCCTCCTTCAGTGCGCAGGGCAGCGGTGGAGCCGGGGAGGGAGCCGGAGGAAGTGGGAGGGGACGCTGCCAGGACGCTGCGGCTGGAGAGGAAGGAAGCCTTTGTTTGCCCGAGGTTTCCCTTCGCTGATGTATTTGCACCAAATGACTCTGTCTCACTGCAAATGAAAGACCTGAGGAAGATACAAGGGTGTATTTTTATTGTAATTAGTGTGGTGTTAAAGAAATAGGAAGATCATTTGGGAGCTGAGGGCTTAAAATAAAAACATTTTCTCTCTCATGGAGGGCTGGGGAAGACCAGTCTGTCCAAACCTTCTTTTCCCACATTTGGTGAAAATCAAGGCACATGCCTGGGATGGGTTGTCTCTCCTTGGTTAACCACCAGGTTAGGGAAGTGGAATTTCCCTGCTAGGCTCAGATAGAGGCCCTGCACTCTGCGAGGTGAGGTCCCCAGGGTGTTCTCCCTGCCAGGGGCCTTTCCTTTGGCTCTTCTCCAGCTGCTGGGGGATGGCAAGCCCCCAGAGCTAAATGTAAGTGGAGGAACTCAGGGCTGGGGGTACAGGAAGAAGGGCATCCAGCTGGCCATGTCTGGTCTGTTTGTCCTGTCCAGGACACTGCCAAACCAGCACCCTGCAGCCCAGCATGTGGACCCTGGGAGCTCCTCTTCCTTTAAGGCCCAATCCAGCTGTGGAAGACCCTGCTGAGTAGAGGAGCCCTGTAATTCTTCTCTGAGGTGGGAACCAGGAGCCCATGAGGTAGAGAGGCCTGGGTCTTGAGTGGACCATGCTTTTGTGTTAGTCTGGGCCTCCTGTCCTGGCCTCATGACCAGGCTGTCACAAATCCTCTCTGTACCTCACTTGCATACATCTTCACAGTGGGAATGGGAATAGGACCTTCTTTACCACCAGGCGAACATGCAGTGTGGAAGCATAAGGGAAATTAGGGTCTCCCCACCACCTTGGTGGCCTGGCCCTTTGTCTTTTGTATCTTGCTTCTGTCTGTCTGAAACATCTTCCAGCAGGAATGACTGCATATCTGGGGCATAGCATCTAGATGTTTGCACCCTGCTTGCCATATCCCACCAGAGCCTGCCCCTGCTGTGCCTGCTCCAAAATCCTCACCCTAAGTCACCCCTGTTACCCAGGTTCTGACAGCTTCAGCTCCTCCTTTGGAAGTTCTTCCATGGCCCTTGTCAGCTTTGTTAGAACCCCCAGGGACAGAGTGCTGTGTGTTCTTTCCACTTCCCCTCAGGTGGAGTCCTCCAAACCTGCAGTGACCAGCACTAGGTCTCAGCCTCTTGTTCATCATCCTCAAGCATTTGTGGCAACAGAAAACCTTTTATTGTGTCAGGTGCATCAGGGAGGGACAAAATGTTGAGGGGTTCTTAAAAGGAGGTGGAAAGCCCTGGGCTGTCAACAGGGACAGGTCTAGACCTGGTGGCATGGGTTGCACAGCATGATGGCACCACAGGACAAAGCTGGTGCCTGCTTAGGGCAAGCTGTGCCCTCCCTTAGCACAACCACAGTCAGGATACACATGTGCACAAGGCCATCGCCTCTGTCTCACCCAGCCTGGCCCAGCCCGGCCCCTGCAGTATACCTGGGTGGGTTGCACTGTCCAACCTCCTGCAAATCACATCTTGATGGAGAATCTATGCTGAGCTCCAAACAAAGGTTGCTCCCTCACAAAAGTGGAAACACTTGGTACTTCTGGGCGATCCTTCAGTTCCTGTTTGGACTCTGGGTCTCAGCCATGCCTGCTTTTTCATGGCCCATCCAGCACTTGGTAGGATGATAACCAAGGGATTGGAGTAGAATTCTCTGCTCCTCCTCTCTGAGAGCACTCCTTCATTCAAGTATTTGTTGAGGACCCTGTGTACCAGGGCTCTGAGGGTGCTGCTCAGGCAGGAGGTGCCCTTGTGATCAAACAGGCAGTGAACAGCAATGAAATGATAAAAGGGGACCAGACTTCTCCAGGAAGGAAACTGGAGAGGGTGAGACTGAGGGAGCAGGGCTGGGTACCAGGCAGGCTGTGCTCACAATCCTGGAAATTACAGTGCAAATGTCAGAGGCAATTGCAATCACCACTGTTGGTCAGATATTCACCAGTTTTTTTGACTGTTCTTTACTGGGTTCAAGAAAGATCTTTGAGGCCTCACTGTGCCAGGAGTTCAGAACCCATCTCAAACCATCAAGGGTGGTACATGGGTATGTGACTGGAGTTGATATTAACACTAGCACATACAGAGATGTACACTTACTCGGTATCAGGCAAATGACTCATGCCAGGGGGATTCTTTCTTTATTCTTATGCTACAGGAGAGGAAACTGAGGCAGGAAGGACTAAGTAGGTGGCTTGCTCAAGGCAACACAACCATGAGGTAGAGAGGCCAGGACTGAGCACATGCCCTTTGGTTCTGGAATGTCCCCCAACCCACAGTAGTCACAGCCTCTGCTTGGATAGCCTTATGCTCGCTGGTGACTGACAGTGTCCTGAATTGGCCTTAGGGTCAGTTGCTTTCATCACTGTGGCCTGCAGTGCTGTCTTGGTCCCAGGATGGGTAAATAATCAAGGATTGGGTACCCCCCATAAGAAGGTGCCTACCTGGCTTGAGGCAGTGGAAAGGGTGCTATTAGAAAGCCTGGTGTTAAGATGGGATTGTTCTTGGGTGGGGGGTGTGTTCTGATCTGGGTGCTTGTGGCAGCTGTGCTGAGGGCAGGGGGATCATTTCATAGAACAAGGGTAGAAAGGTGAGAGAATGATCTCTTGTTTCCAACCTCAACTCGTGGTCCAGAGAACAACGAAAAAATCAGCCAAGTGCTTTTCCAGAAGAGTCTGGTCATTCATCAAATTCAGTCCGGTCAAGCAATGGGTAAACCAGATTCAAGGGATTTGGGCAAAGCTGTATTTCGTAAACCATTTTACTCACTGTTGTCTCCTCTCTTATGTTCCACAACCTTGTCCTCTAATGTCAGGTTTAATCTTTCCCCAAGGACTCACACATGTCTTCACCATTCCTGACTCATTCTTTCCAGATCCTTCTTTGAGAAGGTAGCCATTGAGCACCTGGTGCTTGCAATCAGAGATGGCCCTCATAAGCATTCACTGGTGGCCATGCCACCAATGTAGGCTCACTAGGAAAAGGAAACTTATCAGGGAACAAAAACTAGGGCAAGAGTAAGTTGGAGACACAGCTGAGGGCTTCCAAGTTGTCAGATCCCTTCTCACTTCTCCCTATTTCTTTTGAGGGCCTATTGGGGTTCTTTCCTTATCTCACAGGCTCCTGACTCTGACCTGGTGGAAACAGGGCCACCATAGCTGTCAAATCTACTCCTTGCAAACTGGTACCTCCCTCCGCAGACCTACTGAGAAGTTTTTGGGAGGGATTTGGGTGCAGTGAGCCAGGCAAGGATGGGTTCAGGTCATTGTCACAGTGGTGGCTTGAGCCAACCATATCTGTTGTGGCAGGAAGCCAGCTGGTGGGCATGGAAGAGGTTGCAGGCCCTACATGGAGCACATCAGGTAGGCGTTGGGTGCCAGCACCTCCCAGAAAAAAAGACCTGTGACAGAGGCTACTCCAGAAAAGCCAGGTGGTTCTGCAGGTACCAGTGGCTCTCACAAGAGCTGTGAGCACTGTGGAGTTGCCAAGGGGGACAACAACACATCCACCTGCCACCTCAAGACCTTCTACGGGATGGTGGGCTTGGGGTCTGTCCCCTAACCCTACATTCCACCCTTGGCTACAATGGTGTTGGGGGAAGACTCAAGGAATTGAGTGTATGGGACTCAAGCATGGCAGGACTAGGAGTTGCCCAGGTGCTCAGCAGCCCTAGCTGTGCCTGAATCTCCTGTGATTTTGAGGGTGGGGATGGGGCAAGGCAGGGCAGCGTCATCTGCTCCATTCCAGAGGAGCTACCTGCTTCTTGTTCAGCGTGTCAGAGAAAAGGCAGAACGCAGAGACCTGCTAGCCCAGTGTGATGTTGGTTGATTGTTTTCTTTTACTTTTAGATGTGGATCTCTGGACAACAGGGATTTGTGTGACTGTTGCAGGAGGCAAGGCAGGGATGGCTTTCTTCAGAGAGTCTATATTCTTCACTGTTGAGGAGTCCAGCTCTCAGAGAACAAACACCTTGACATGCATAAGGGAGCTTAAGGTGAGTCCTCAGTGATGTTGGCAGAGGCCATGAAGAAATGAAGTTTAATGTGGTAGAAGGGGTAAGGACAAATTAGAACATAAGAAACAAATATGCCTTGCACCTTGGAATGCTCTTCCTCCGCCTTCAGCCCAAGCATGGGCCGGGAAGAAATGCTTTCAACTCCTGGGATATAAAGCCTCAGATGAACAAGCAGGAAGTAAATGCAGGCTTGCTTACCAGTGTGACTCAGTCAAGGAAATGCCTTTGTTTACCTCTGTTTGAAGAGCAGAGGGCCATGGCATCACTATTACTGCTGTTGGTTGCTCTCCCTGTGAGCCATTTCAACCTCGTCCATGCCAGTGCAGGGCCATGAGGGGAACCAAATTTCTGCAAGATGGTGTTCCCCAGGCATGTGCCTGCCAGGTGAGGAGGCCACAGCCATGATCAGTCATTCCTTTATCCCAGACCGATGGGCCTCTGCCTCCACTTCTGGTTAGGACATGGAGCCCTGTCTCCTGGGTGGCCTCCCCTTCCCCTTTCCTGATGGCAGGGAGTCTACTAAGAGAGAAGTGTTGGGTCTTGAGGTAGTTGCAAGTGACACACAGAAAAGCCCAAAGAACCAGGCCTTTGGCATCTTAGGTGACTGGAGGAAGACTGAGTGCCTGGCTCCAGTGGCCAACTATCACACGAGCAGCTGGGTTTGAAGCCCACCGTGGCCTCTTGTTACTCAAAGGGCCCTGCTGAATCAAGGGCTAGCTGATGCCAGACACATACACAGCAGCGCTCTGTCACCTTGGAGCTGTCTAAGCTGTGTAGCAAAGGGAGTGAGGCTACAGGAAGAATAAGGAACACATAGACTCTCACAGACCCGAGGGCTCGAGGTGAGTGCTGGTCTTTGGTCAGCAGGGTCACTGCTTGTGACCACACCCAGGCAGGTCACAAAGTGATAAACAGTGGGCCCTACTTGTTCTGGAGCTTTCTGAAGATCTGACACCATGTCACACTCTGACAAATGGTCATTTGAGCTGGTCCTGCCTGTATCTCCTGATACTTGTCCTGGGAGGGGAGAAGTGGCTGAGATGCCATGGTTGGTGCTTCCAGCACTGCTGTGCAGCCCCAGGACTGGCAGAGGAGAGACACAGCAGAGGGGGCCTGCGGGATCACGCTGGTGCCTCACAGCAGCTGTGCAGTGCTGCCCCTAAGGCCTGAGCTCCCTGCTGACATGCAGTCATGGAGTGGGTGAGACCTGATCCCTGCCTCTTAACATGTGGGACATCTCCTGACCCCTGGAGCAGTGCCTTGAGAACCAGGAGTAGGAAGTGGGTCTGTCTTGGGTGGCTGCATCTGCACAGCCTGTGAACTGACCCGTGAACAGAAAGCAGTGACCCGAGGACAAAGGGTGCCAAGGCTTCATGCTCCGCTGCATGCTGCAGGAGGAAGAGCAGTGGTCAGCTAGGATGGCGTGGTGCAGAGGCCCATGTGGTGGAAGGCAGCAGAGGTGGCATAAGACCTTTCTGGTTTGCATATCTCACGGAGCTGTAGGAGAAGCTAAGGAAGCCAGATGTGGGCGTGTGTTCTCATAGATGCCTTGGGATGTTACTAGGCCAATTTCCAACTCAGAGGAGGAATCAGGTGCTGATGGCTTGAGTCCAGCTAAAGCAGCCCGAGTTGCTGACCACCATGCTCCAAGCAGTACCCTGATGCCTCTTAAGCTGCAGGACCCCCACATACCTCAGGCCCCCTGAAACCAGGACCTATCTCAGGCTGCTTGGGACCCTGAAGTGGCCTCACCACCTTTAGGCAGCTGGGACTGACAGGAGTTTTTCTGATCATCCTGTGTGGCCCCAGATCTTCTACTCAGCGGAATGCATAGCTCTGTGTTTTATTGAGCCCTGCCTTCCCTTATGGTGCTCCAGAGCTCAGTGCCTGTGTCTGGTTCCTCAGGGCCTTGTTCCCTACTGAAGTTCACATCTCTGAATGCCCCCCCCACTGCCGCCTTACTGTGATCCTCAGCTGTGGCCCCTGTATCAGCCCCATTGGTGTGTCCTCAAACTTGCTAGGACTGCACATTCCTGGGCCTCCTCTAGACCTATGGAATCAGAAACTATGAGGTTTGGCTTGGTTTCCTCTCTTCAGCTGCAGATTCCCATCCCAACAATCCACTTCCCTCCCTGCACATGTAGGCAGCTCAGTGATAGTAGACCGGATAGCGGTCTCCAAGTGTTAGCTTCCTCCCTGTGATGACATTACAGCTCTGTCATCATCTGTGGTGTGGCCTGAACACCCCACCGAAAAAGTGGGGACCTTGTCTTCCTGGTGTCTCACTCAGCCACATGACAGTTTTTGTCAGTGAGATGCTAGGGCCGTGGCACTGGCTGTCTGAACAGAGCCTTGCCCCATGGCCCCAGCTCAAGGCCTCCACTTGCTCTCTTCCTCCTCTCTTCATGTTATCTTAGTCTGCTGTCCAGTTCATCCAGTCTTTATTTAGCTATGACCTCAACAAATGTCCTGGTTGCTCTAGGCCCCTGCTTGACCACACCCCCTCCTGGCTCTCCTTGCTGGTCCTCAGGCCACTGGGATGAGCAGTCCCTAGTCACCCGCTGCAGCCCACCATGCTTGCACACTGAGGCACCTCACCATCTAAGACCCAAGCACAGCAGAGCTTCTCTTCCACAGTGTCCTGTGGTCTGGATTGTCCTGGAATCTACTTCTTACTGTGTGTCTAAGACCTGGCACCACTAAGCTGCCTGCCTTCTAAAGGCAGGGAAAATAAGCACCTGGGTCAGTGCAGAGGACCCCTCCCCATCCCCTATATCTGTTGGATGAAGACTCTTTCAAAAAAGTGACTTTATGATATGTTCAAACCAGTGTACCAGAAAAGTGAATTTGTCCCTGAGGAAATAAAGATTTATGATTAGGTGACATGGGTTTTGTGCTTTGCACCTGGGGACAGAGCATTGAGGCAGGTCCTCATCAGGAAGGGAGGCCGAAATGGGCAACTAAGAAGAACTGTATCCATGACACTGGGAGCTGTGAATGTGCAAAGATATGAGGCCAGAGACAGAAGAGAGGCAGGCCAAGGGTACGGCTAGGACAGCATGAGTGGCCGGGTGGGAAGGGCTTCTCCTGTGTGTCTTGCTGGTGTAGGAATCTGACTCACTCTATAAACACTGTCCACAAGGAAATAGCAGAAAGCTGAAGGTGATATGGAGCTTGAGCATCTGTCTGGGCACAGTCTTCAAGTGAATTGTCTGGCGTTGCCCACCAGTATGGGCACAGTCACTGAGAGCTGGACACATCTTCTCCCACTTGCCAGTGGCTTCAAAGAAGAGATTGGGAAGTCAGTGGGGTAGGCAGTCCAGAGAGTGACAGCAGGGTCTCTGCCAGGGACTCTGCTCACCTGTGGACTCATCTGGATTCTGGACAGTGAGAAGGACATACAGTTTAAAGAAAAGGAGGGGAAAGATGATAGCATCATCCTTACTTGACTCACAGAAGAAGAATGTGCCAGAAGCGCACGAATACTCACAGGGCCTACAGAGCCTCCTTGCTTGGTGGAAATGATTTCAAAGGTTGGAGACACTTTCTTCTGCAGTTACCATCACCTTGCAGGTAGATGTGCTGGCCAGAGTTTGGGAGGCTGAATTCTGGTCTTTGACATCCTCCAGCACTGACGTGTAGAGTGTTGGAAATACCAGTAGGAAGAAACCATTGTTTTGACTCAATATCTGGTTCTCCTGTGATATCAAGGGTCACTTTGAACATATGCATAACAATGCTCCCTGTACACACATGTGTGTGTGGCATCTGTAGTGTGTGTGTGACATGTGTATGTCTGTTTGTGTGTGTGAGAGGACATTTGGAAACACCTGGGGGATGCTTTGCTTTTTACAATGGCTGAGGACTACGGACAAGAGTGGGCAGCCCGCAGGGAAACTGTGCATTCAGCAAGATGGGGGTGGGCCTACGAAATGAGGATTGTCCTGCCAACAACACCCATTAAGCTCCTAATGAAAACCAATAGTTTTTCCATTTAAGAAAAAGCAAAGAAAAACAAAAGCCAAACTGTTCTTTCTGTTCTTATTATACCAAAGCTCTCACATTGGGGAAAGTCCCCAGACTCATGGGTGGGTCTTGGAGTTTTAGCCCCTAATCCCATCACCCTCACTTTCACCTCCCTGATGGTGGGATCGGACCCACCACATACTCACTTCCATGAGAGAGATCCATCCAGGAAACAAGACCTCAGCTCACCCTCCACCAGATCTCAATTACACAACACAGCCAACTGTGAGAACTAATCCTAGAAGAGCTGATGAAACTATTTCTACTCTGCCAAGCTGTCCTGGTGGCCTGTGTTTAAGAATGGATGTGAGAAGCTACCATGAGAAGGGTGATGTGGGGCCCCTGCTCAGCCTGTGCTTGGGGACTAGGGGGTTAGATAAAGATGGATGCTATTTGCATAGAAGATGATCTGCTGGCTTCCGACCACACATGCATGTAACATGTGGAACATTTCTGAAACTCAGAGGAACTGTGGCTTAGGAGGAGGGCAGGGCTCCTATCCTCTCCTGCCTGGTCAGTCTGTCCAGTTGTGAGTCAGGGGGGAGCATTTGGAGGGTGTTAAGTTTTTGCTGCATGGGTAAGTCTGTGGATCCCACCCCTCAGGCTATCTAAGCCTCAAATTCAAATATTCTATACCAGGATTCTCACAAATCGATTGCTGTACCTCAGACCAATTGTCATCTTTTTTCTGTTTGGGATGATGAACAGGAAATGTGTTCTCAGCTGCATCCTCTGTGGGTCAGAAGTTATTACAGAAGTCTCTCTTTTAGATACTGGCAATATCATGGGAGTGTTGACAGGTAAGTACACAGACAATTGTGATGCACTGTGTATGCTCAGTGCAGGAGAGGCCCCCTGAAGACATCCCTGACCTAATACCTGGCCCTGGGATGAAGTTACCTGATGTGCTAAAAGGAACTTTGCAAATGAGATCAAATTAAGGGTCTTGAGATGGAGAAATTATCCAGGATTATGAGTGGGCCCAGGGTAATCTCAAGTGACGTTATAAGAGGGGGGAAGGGAGGACAGGGGTGATGAAGCAGGTGAGCGGAGGGTGTGAGGAAAGATACCTGAGTCAAAGAATGTGTGATGTTTCTAGGAGCTAGAAAATATCATGAAATGTACTCTGCCATAGAGACTCCAGAAAGAATGAGACCCTTCTGACTTCTTGATTCAGCCATTTTATCTCCAGAACTGTAAAAGTATGAATTTGTGTTGTTTTAAACCGCTAAGATTGTGGCAATTTGTGACTGCAACAATGGGAAACTAATATGGTGTGCAAATTATTGTGTGGAATCTATAGCTAACATCGTGCTTCATGGTGAAGATCTGAAGGTTTCCCCTTGATGCTGGGAAGAAAGCAAAAATCTCCCTTACCTTGATATTCAATGCATTATTGGAAGTTATAGTTAGGGAAATAAGGCAAAAAAGAGGGAAAAAGCATACAAGTGAACAAGGGAAATGTAAAACTGTCTTTATTTACAGGAGAAATGATTGCCTAAGTAGAAAAATTCCAAGGGATCTACAAAATAACTTCTGGAATTTGTTAGTGAATTCAGCAAAGTCATAATTTATAAAGCCAAATCATAAAAATCAATCACATTTACATATATCATGGAGAAAGGCAAGAGGGAGGGAAAAGGGATGAAAAAAGTAGAGATGCATTTTATGCACAAGCACCAACTTGCCACGAGGAATGTAATCATTATGTATTGCAAATAGGTACTAATAAAAATTTAAAAAACATGAAAATTGAATTTGCTTCATGTATAATTGCTTCAAAGGAAATGTATATTTAGGTTACATTTTATGCAAATATATACACCAGGGATTTAGCTCAGTGGTGTAAGCGCCTGCCTGGCAGGTGCAAGGTTGTGAGTTCAATCCCTGATACAAAAAAAAAGTAAGCTTATACAAATATATACAATAATTATATGGTAAATACTACAAAATGTTGATGAAACTCAAAGAAGACCTAATAACTGGGGAGCTTTACTGTGTTCATGGATTGAAAGAGTCAGTATAGTCAGGACATTGGTCCTCAATGAGCTTCATATGTATAGCACAATTCTTAGCAAATTTACTTGCATACACATTAATGATTCAGTCTGCATTTTATATGAAAACGTGAAGAGGCTAGAACAGTTAGAAAATCTTTAAAAAGGGCTGGGAGTTTAGCTCAGCGGCACAAGAACCTGCCTGGCAAGCGTGAGGTCATGAGTTCAATCCCCAGTACCAAAAAAAAAAAAAAAAAAAAAAAAATTCTTTAAAAAAAGTAATAAGCAAATACATTGACCTGATGTTAGAGGTCATGATATAGTTACAGTAATCAAATGCTGTGGTATTGGAAAAAAGGATATTGGAGAACTCAGAAACAAACTTACACAGAAGCAACTGGATAGCAGTAGGGAAGAAATGAACCTGGATGTGAACTTCGTGAATTAAACAGCAGCATCAATAAAAAAACAAAACTGAAAATGGACATGGATGTAAAGGCTAAGTGTAAACCTATAAAACTTTTAAAATAAAAGTGAACCTAGGGGAAAATGAACCTAGACAAAAACTTCATGTCTTAGACAAAGGAAAACTGAAAATGGACATGGATGTAAATGCTAATTGTCAAACTATAGAATTTTCATAATAAAACAGAGAGAACATACAGGACCTAGGGCTAGGCCAAACTTTTGGAATAGAAACCACAAACACACACTATAAAAAGACAACTTGATAAAATAGATCTCACTGAAATTTTAAAAATTTATTCTACAGAGAACACTGTGAAGACTCCTGCAAAGACAAGCTGCAGACTAGGAAAAGGTGGAAAAACTAATCAGCCCCACAAACCCGCAAGTATGTATAGAACTCTCAAAGAGTCAATAGCACACACACACACACACACACACACCAAGCACAGAGAATCCAATTAGAAAATGGGCAAGAGGTATGAATGACATTTCCCTAAAAAGATGTACAGACAAACATGAAAAGGCTAATGCAAATGCAAATTAGGTTAATGTAAATAACAGCCCTAAGGAAACATCAGTACAAACTTATCAGTGCCACTAAAGTAAGTAAAAATGTGACAATGACAAAAACCAGCTAGGACGTGGGGAAATTACATCACTGTACATTGCCAATGGGAATTAGAAAGCAGTGGTCACTCTGGAAAATGATCTGGTAGTTTCTTTAAAGAACTAGATATGAACTTAATAAGTGACCCAACAATTGCATTCTTGGGCAATTATCTAAGAGAAATGAAGCCTATGTTAAAAAAATAAATAAATAAAAAACAACTTGACGTGAATGTTCATAACAACTTTTCTGGTAATAACTCAAGTTGGAAATAATCCAAAGCCCTCCAACAGGTGAGTGATCAAGCAAACAGTGATGCATCGACACCACAGAAAATTACGCACTGGTTAAAAAGAATGAATTATTTATACAGGCAAATAACTTGGTAGAGGGCTAAAGAATTATGCTGAATGACAACAATAAAGAAGGATAAACTCAAGGCTTTTATAGGTAAATGGATGCAACTTGAGACCATACTCATAAGTGAAATAAACCAGACTCGCATGTGCAAACATCATATTGTCTCCCTAGTGTAAAAAATTGAAAGAGTAAATAAGATTCAAAATGCACAATAATATTTTGAAAGTGAAAGGGGAAGAAACTGCTCAAAAGGAAAGAACAACTGGGATGAGGGAAAGGAGGAAACAAGGGAAAAGACTATATATGTGTGTATATATACATGTATATATATACATACACACACGCACACACAAGACAGATAATTATACTACTAATCTCTGTTCATCAAAAAGAACGGGTTGTACTTTCATTGTTTTATCATTTTTTCATGCCTAAATCTTGCAATCTGAGCAACTACTTTGAAGATGACATTATACAATATATTAACCATCGTTAATCTTCTATTATGTTGTTTCAAAATTCTGTATCGTTTTTATTTTTTCATTTAAAAATTTAAAAAAATTATGCTGAGTGAAAAAAAAAAACCTCAGAAGGTTTAATCCTGTATGATCCCATTTATTTAACATTCTTGAAATAACAAAATCATTGAAGTGGAGAACAGATTAATGGCTGCCAGGGTTAAGGAGGGGGATGGCATGAAGGATTCGCACTAGGGCCCTGTGGTGGCTGAACAGCTGTGTGTCCCAACGTGATGGCTACACAACTCTACACATGTGATAAAGCTGCACAGAACTGCACACACACACACACACACACACACACCCTCGCAGTGTGCCTAACACAGGGGAAATCTTGATAAGCCAGTCTTGTACCTATCCCTGTTTCCTCTGTGTGATGTCATAGTCACGCAAATGTTAGCACAGGTGAAACTGCACCAGGGAACATGGGTGCACACTCTGCATTTCCTGCAACTTCCCATGAATCCTTATTCACAAAATAACAAGTTTTAAAAATGCCACCTGAGGCAAGAAGAGGATTCATTAAAAGCCCAAGGTTAGTCCTGAATGCCTGGGGTAGGGAGAGAAAAGAACAGAGAGGAAGAGTGTGGCATGGCCTGTGCACCCTGGTGTCACAAGAGTGTCCCTTGGTGGGGACACCAGCGAGATCCATGGGTTGTAGGAGTATAGGGAACCCACTGGTCCTCGCTTCCCTCTCTCACCCTGAGTTTGGGCTTGCCAACCTCTTGAACATAGGGTGTGGGGAAGGCTGGGCCCATGCAAGAACACTCCTGATATGGTCCAATCCTGTCTTTCCTTTTGACTGGTGGGCATGGGGTGGCCTACTCCCTTCTCCAGAGTAACCCCAATTCCCACCCAGCAGCCGTGACACTGTCAGGTCCCAGGGAGGCTTCCTGTGGTCATAAGCCAGCACTGGGCAAGCCCACTCCTGATTTATGGCAGGAGGTGAGTGGATTGCATGGACCAGCATTGGACAGAACCCAGACGGCTGTGGTCCAGATGGTGACTGGAAGGGTGTGGGTGGATGCAGACCAAAGTGGTCTTTATATTCTGGGATTGGCAGCAGTGCACAGAAATCTCATTGACACAAGTCTGAAAGAGTTCTTTAAAGATTTTGAGCTCTTAGGAAATTAGTTTCAGTGTCTGACTCCTGCAGTCAGAAGGACATTGGCAGCTCAGTTGGGGATAGATGTGGACAT
Organism: Dasyprocta punctata; assembly: GCA_004363535.1. Classification (NCBI taxonomy): domain Eukaryota; kingdom Metazoa; phylum Chordata; class Mammalia; order Rodentia; family Dasyproctidae; genus Dasyprocta; species Dasyprocta punctata. The sequence continues at coordinate 52,979 of RJWM01008803.1, forward strand.
TCCCTACCCCAGGACAGAGGAAACACTAACACATGGTCACTCATGGGAGGGCTGCCCTTCAGGAAGCTGGGTGGTCTTCACCGAAAGGCACTGTGCCAGGGTCCACATCCAGGGGAACACAATGTGGTGAATCCTCATTTGGTCCTTGGCATTGGCCACCTGGCTCTAAGGAGACAGGAGACAGGCTTCCCAATAAGGACATCTGCAACTGCCTGGGTCCTGCTCCAATTGGCAGAAGGTCCTGAGCTGTCCCTTACTAACATGGTGGTCACCCAGAGATCACCGTGCCTCAACTTGGGGAGCTATGATTCTATTAGCAGAGACGTGGTAGCAGCTGCGGTTACTGTTTCTGTGTCAGGCTGGGTCCTGTCCTGTGCAATCCTAAGTGACATTTCTGGTAGCAGTCATGTTTAACTCTTTCACATGCAAGGAAACTGAGGCTTGGAGGTAGGCACCTGGAATCCCCTCTAAGTAGCAGTAAGCTGGGAATAGTTCTGCATGACAAGGAAGTCTATAGAAATGGGCCAGATGGGACACACTGAGGACTTGTTAGCCAAAGGATCTATAGAGAGACACATTGTGAAAGAAATGATTACTTCTTGGGGTTTCTGAGGTCTTTGAAGAATGCATAGGAGTGCCGCCACTAGACAAGGAAGAAGAGCATTCAGAGTAGAATTTGTTGGTTGCCTGAAAGCTCAGCTCTCTGATGGGCTCAAGAACAGTAATTAATACAGTTTTTCCAGCCCATTGCTGAGTGTGGTGGTGAGAGTGATGCTCCCTCCATCTTCCTATCACTCAGGGTCACCCTGCCAGGAGACCTGTGGGCTAAACCAATTCAGCAAGGTAAGCAGTTCAGATTGAAGGAGTAAGAAGCAGGGAAGAGCCAAAGGCTCAACTTCTGGTTTTACTGCCTACCCAGAGATTCACAGGTACACATGCACACATGCATGTATACCAGTACATGTGTGCACTACCCATGCATGCATATATGCATAAGATGGACACTCACACTGTATATACCACACACATAAGCATACTTCATGCATAGTACCACATGCTCACACATGTGCACACACGCAGGGCACAGTCCTGCTGAATGGGTCAGAAGCACCAGCTCTATGCCTCATTGAATGTGGTATTGGCCCATGACACAAACCTGAGATCCTTCATGCAGGAGGCTGATTGAACCAAAGATGATGGGAAGGTTCAGATACTCTGCGAGAGGAAGGCAGACAGGGCAGAGAGTGGGACCAGGAAAGGCGTTGGCATTGTGCAGAGGAGTCAGGATGGGTAAAGGGAGGAACGGGGAGAGGGGAGAGAGACCAGAAGGTCACGGGAGGGGCGGCAGCAGCACGCACAGAGCTGCGGAGGAGGATGGAGGCCGCCGGCTGCATAAACAGTGGCTGACCCGCCAAAACAGAAGACTGCTACAATTCTTCTCGGGAAGAATGGCCTGCATTGAGCCAGTGTGTGAGTACAGTTGAAAGCGTGTTCCTGTGTGTTTACCCTCATCAGTAAATTGGGCAAAATATTAAAGTTTATGCACTGATACCATTGGGGAAATCCAGTGTTTCATCCGGAATGTAGGCATCCAGGGCCCGCTCCGTGCCCGGCACTGCTCTGGTTGAGGTGTTGGGAGGATCCTGCAGTAACATCCTTCCCATGGAGCTGGGCGAGGTGGAAGACAGATCCGTGCATGTTGGGCAGGACAAGTGCAAATAGGGCAGCAGTTGTTATCGGGCAGTCCAGCAGGAGCAGAGGCCTGGGTGGTTTATGGGGGTCACTGAGAAGGTAATAGTGTACCACACTTGAAGTAGGTGAGCCTAGCAATCATTTATTTATTGGTTTTAACTATGTAGTTGAGGTTGGTTTTTTTTTTTTTTAGCAGAATATATTTATTGAGAGAAAGAAAGCTTCTGTCTGGGAGAGAGACAGAACAGGTCCCTAGTGGGGTTGCCCTGTGTAGTTAAGGTTGACCTTGAACTCACTATGTAGCCCAGGCTGGTCTCAAACTCATGGTGATCCTCCTGTCTCAGTCTCAGGAGTGCTGAGACTGGTGAGCACCACCAGGCCTGACTGAGTCTAGTAATCTGAACACCACAGAAGTTCATTCCTTATAGTTCTAGAGGCCAGAGGCCAAAACCAAGCATGGCCTCAGAAGGTTACAGGACAGGACCTTGCCATGCTTCTTTCAGTTTTGGAAGCCCTGGGTGCTCCTTGGCTTGTGGCTGCCTCCCTTAGGACCTCATCAGTTATTTTTCTTTGGGCCTCACCAACCACATTGGATGAGGGCCACCCAAATGGCCTGGGACTTCTGCAAAAATCCTCCTTCCAAATAAGGTCGTAGTCACAGGTTCCAGAGTCAGAATATTAACCCTCTCTTTTGAGACCCAGTTCAACAAGAAGTCACTTGTGGAGCTGAATGAACAGCTTTCAGGCAGAAGGCCCACATGTGCTGAGCTCCAAGACGCTTGTTCCAGGCCAGAGAGAGGCCATGGGGCTTAGCATTAGGGTTAGGGTTTGCCCATAAGAGATGAGGGGAGACGGCTGGGATGAGTGTGGTAAAATACTCTCAGGCTTCTGTGACAGTTGGATAAGATATATCACAGCTAAAGCCTGACTAGCAGAGCCTGACGTGAATGTGAAGGAGTGAAGATACAAGCACCTCCAGCCCTCTAGCTCCTGCTTTGCTCCTTTCTTTGATTTGCACATCATCTGGGCCATCATTCAACTCTGCTTTACAACAGCAAGGAAAATCTAATGTTCATGTTTTGAGTTAATAAATTTTACTGAGGAGATTGTTTGGTATTTCAAAACAAAGAATTCAGTTATGGTAATAGCCAAGGAAAGGCTATTCAATATCATAAGATTCCTAACATAGAAATAGCCAGTTATCTTAAACACAGTCTTAGAGTTGAAGAGGTGGGAAGGATACAAATCCAAATTAACATCTAAATTCTTGTAACATCTCCCAGCCCAGTCAATGGTTGATTTGTAACCTTTTCCACATCTGTTTTCACTTTCTCATTTGGAAAGAGATAAGTTAATATTTGAATTTATGGAGTGACCCAGTCATATCCATGTATCAACACAAAGTACTGTGCTCTGGTGGAAAGGCCATCTTGTCCCTCTTGTGATGTCCTCCCATTCATCACCCAGCAAGTACTCATGTTCTGTATGCCTCCTGCAGAGATCTAGGGGTATGAAACAGAAAGAAACGCTCCTGCTTTAGGATCTCGCAGGCTAGATGAGATGCAGGGTGGGGAGTGGGAATTGAAGTCCCTACTGAGAATAGTCTGGGCATTTTGGAGGAGCAGGAAGACCAGCTAGGAGGATAGTGGAGCTGTAAGCAAAAGAAAGGGTGAGGTTTAAGGCAAAGAGAGCATGCTAGATAGGAGTGGTGAGGTGCCTGGTAATCGTGAAGAGAGTTTCCAGATTTTGATTGCTTGGCTTGGGATGGGGCCACTAAAGAGTCTAGAAGAGTGCTTCTCAAACTCTGTGCCCTGGAATCACCTGGGATCTCAGACCTCAGTCAGAGTCAGTGGGTCTGTATTGCAGTCCTGGGTCTGCATTTCCAATGAGCATGGCTGTAAAGGGCAGGGAACTCAGAATAGCAGTGCTCTGGGGTGTTGAAGTCACACAAGCATCGAATGTGACTGTGAATGAGAACTAGAGGGAGGAATTTCAGTAACTTGTAAGCCACGAAGCAGAGACAGGAGTGGTGTTGGATCAAGGTTTTGGCTCTGTCACTGGAAGTCACAAGTGAGAGAGGCAGCTGTGGGGTGCATGCAGAGTGATAGGGGTCCGTCCGTCTGTGGTTCTCTCCAAACCTCTCCCACTGTCAGAATAAATCTAGACTCATAGAAATTGACTTGGGAGAAATTTGAAAATCCAAAAGAGATTTCATTTGAGAGCTATTGTGTAGTGAAACCAATGATGTTTGGCCCCATGCTAAGGGAGTAAAGTGTTAACCCCCAGGGTGTCTGTCAACACTTTTAGCCTCACACATTTCCTTCCTTTAGTCTAGAAAATTCCTAAAAACTCAACAGTGCCCTGGGGCTCCTCTGGAGGGAAGGGCTCCATGCAGAACCAGAAAGCTACCTAGGACGGTGTGAGGGAGGCTGAGGGACAAAGGACACAGTCCTCCTGCCCTAGCAGCACACCCTCCCCCTGCTCCAGCTCCATGGCCCTCATTTCTTCCATGGCCAGGCAGGGAGCTGCCTTTCTGTGTGGCTGTTTCCCTCCCCAAGTTCTCAGCAAGTTACTATGCCTGTTCTAGGGTAGACTCCACCTAGGGTTTGGCATGACACCACTACCTCTGACTGTGTGGCCGTGAGAAAACCATTCAACTTCTCTGAGTCTCAGTTTCCTTATTTGGAAAATGAAAGTACTATAATAATACTTCCTACCTCATAGAATTTCTGAGACTGTGAAACCATACTGGAGCTTAGAAGACATTTTTCCACTATTGGAAACTGGCTTCTAAGACTGTAAGGATCCTCGGATGGCACTGCTGAATTTCAGAAGGCACTGGTGAGTTTTAGGGATGTCACGTGGACCCTGGGTGCCTTACAAGCATCCTCAGTGGAATCAAGAAGGACCCACATGTCTCCCCACAGTAGTGACATATTCTGATAGCATTTTTCAATTTGGAGTTAAAAGGACAAGGCAGTTATTCCAAGTGAATCTGCCTCATAAGAGAATTTATGAAGAGAAAAACTGAACCCAACTTTTTGGAATACAGTGTATGTTAGGGAGCCAGAGTTCCAAAGCCATCAACCAGCATCATCGAAGGACAAGGAGCTGCTGCTGATCTCATGTTTCATCAGCACTTGCTCCAGTCACCTTGGTAGCTCAGGTTGTGTCTAATTGGTGGTTTTACATTTGGGATCTGACTTTAAAAACATGCAGGGTTCATAAGTGACTCTTCACAGTGACTCTTGGAGCATGTCCTACTATTTTAAAAGTTTGTAAAGACTTCTGAGCTTTGTCTGTTTGTTCCATTAACTCTGGATGTTATTTTTGACCCAAAGCACCCCGACTATAATGTTTGTCATATGGGGAAAAACATTCTTCTCTATATAGGTTTGCTTTGTAACAAGGATTTCATTGACAACTCATGGAGAAAATGAAGCTGGCCTGATGGAAATAGCTAAGGTTTTCTGCTGACTTCTGGAAGCAAGGTAGAGAAGAGTATATTCAAAGGGCCTCTCTTTCTTTTCTCATAAGGTAAGGAAAGTTCAGGTCCTAGAAAAAGATTCTTATTATTAAGATATAAAATATCCCTCAAAAGTCTCCTGCATTCAGAGGTGGAGCTCTTGAAAGGTGATTGGATCATGGGCATCATACTCATCAGTTATCATTCATTGATGAGTTCATGACTGACTGTGCCGTTGGGAAGTGGGGCCTGGTTAGAAGTGAGTCACTGGGAGTGTGACCTATAGGGGTATATTCTTGTTCCTAGCTCCTCCCTCCTCTTTCTGCTTCTTGGGTGCTATGGATTGAGCAACTTTACTCCACTATACCCTCCACCATGCTGTTTCTTCCCTGAAACTGGCAGACCATGCATGGACTGAAGGTTCTGAACTATGAATCAAAATAAACCTCCCTCTTTTAAGTTGCAGGTGTGGAGTCCCACACTTGCCCCAGTGGCAGGAAAGTAACTAATGCAGGGAAAAAGGACATAAAACTGAAGAGCAGAAAAAGAAGCAGGGAGTTTAGAGAAGTAAATTGCATTATCCAGGCAGCAAACTGCCTGAACTTTTAGCAGGAAGGGTGTAGAAGGGCAATCTGGGAGCACAATCCTCTGACCTGACCTGGGGCAGCCCCTTCACACCTTACTAGTTCTCCTGTGGAAAGGAGTGGAGGTGGGGAAGTTAGCAATATGATCTTTTTGGAGCCTTAGATGGAAGTTGGCAGATCTGCTCCTTCAATACTCACTGGCAGGCAGGTGGCTCCTAGAAAAATTGTGGGCTTTGATCTATTATTTACAAAAAGCACCAGAAAAAAAATCAATCATTTGAGCTTCCCTTAGCAGCTTACCCTCCTGGAGGGCACAAACACTGAGCCGGTGCTGTGTGAAGAACTATTTTACCTGACAAAGGCAGTACTTTCTGTCCCCTCTGAGCCATGGAGCCAGGCAAGGAATGGGGGGACCAGTGTGTCCTTGCCCAGGACAGCCCTTGGGAAATGTGCAGTCAACCCTTGGTCTCAGTGCAGAGAGCAGGCTAGGGGTGACTCTAGGCTGATCTTGCACCTGAATTGAGAAATTCCTGCTCTGGCATTTTCTATTTCCTTTCAGGAGTCGAGGTATTACAAAGAGACATTAGAAAAGGAGTTGGCATTTGCAAGTTACTATATTTCAATTACAGTGCAGCTTATGTGCCGCTGTTGAAAAAGAATAACTTAAGGTTCTTTACCTTAAAACTTACCTCAGCTGCCAAATAACACCATTGCACAGTAACAAAAGACATAAAATGCATACAGACTTATATGGTCATATTTTGCACTTAAAAGAAATTTTTTTCTTTCCAAAAACAGTACTCAATATAGTTCTAGAAACAGGCTTCAAGCATTTAATAGTGGCCTCAGAAAATGAACTTTCTTATTTAGAATCTTAGGCTTAACATTGGACCCACCAGATTCCCTGCTGACAGTAACAGGCCAGATCCTTCAGGCTGACTGAATAGTTTATTTAAGCATATTTGACATGTTATCTCACCTTTCACACTCAATAATTGTTTGAAAAATGCATTTATCTAGATTGTTTCCTGGTCATCCATCCAACCATCTGCCTGTCCATCCATCTGTCCATCTATCTATCTTGTTCCTTACTCCAGTAAAAAACAAGGCAGACAATTGATATTACCAGAATTATGTAGACGGTTGATGACTAGGGAAAGGGGATAGAATAGGGGACAAAATGGAAAGAGATAAAAAGCAGGGGAAAGGATAAAGGTTAACAAGGATAATATGAAGAGAAATGAATTCATTGTAGTTGGTTTTGTTAGGAACATTGCCTTATTTTGAACAGCAATAAAGATAGATAAGGATCAAACTGTCCGAAAGGCAGTTCTTCACATTTCAAGAAGCAAAGCTTCCCTAACAATAAAGAAGACAACTATTGAAAGTTAAGAGCAATAGAAATAACACTGATCTAGGACCTTTTGATATGCATGCTGCTGCTCTGGAGCTAAGGGAATATGAGTCCAGAGCTTCTGAGAAAGGGATGATAATCTGCTTAAGAAGACAGCAAAAGAGACTTAGAGCTGAGGAGGAAGCTGCACCCTGGAACATCACCTGAGCTGCTAGACCCAAGTCCACCCAGAATCTCAGTTACAGGAGCTGAGACATCCTACTCTTTCTGTTAGACTCAATTAAGCTGAGAGTCAGGTTTTAGCAACCAGCAACCCTGGTCATGGTGCCCCATTCTTAGGGTAGCAAAGACGGAGAAAGAGGACTGCAGTACCCATTTGATGCTTTGGTACAGATCTTTGGGGGTTAAGCCAGGTCTGCCAGGTATCTAGAGAAGATGCTTCCTTGGTACTTCTCGTAGTCAGGCCCCCACAGCTGAAATATACCCATCTGAGGACCCAAAAATCTCCCAGCAAGGGCTCTTCCATCACCAGAGGTATGTGTTATGTCTTCTGGTTGTTGATTTTTCTGGAAGTAGCATTTGGTGTCTAAAGTGAGACTAGTTATTTTGCAGCCAATTAAACTTCATCTAGCTAAGGTAAAAATGTTAGAGATTCAAAACAAAATCACACACAAACACATGTGACTTTTGTTCATCCTAGTAATATATCATAACCTTGGGAGTCAGAAAATGTTTGACAATTTGGAAGATCCATCCCTATGAAAATAATTTTTCTGGTGTCCTCTGAATTCTGTGAGCAAGAGTAAAAATAACCACCCTACCTCACCTCACTAAAAAGTTTTGTTTCATTTTGGAAGTCAGGATATCATGGATTCTGTGTTCTTTATTTTAGTTATGGTGATTCAAGCAGGAATGAGGCACTGATTCAGTAAATAATAGAAATCTTATTTTTTGCTTTTCTTTTTTCTTTTTTTAACAGGTTGTCTAAAGTTCTCTGAAAAATGCCTTCTTGGAATCTTTTTGAAATATTACACAAGCATTTTTGAAGTGTTTTTTCAGTGTTCTAGGTATTGTGTTAGCTACCTAGAATTCAAATGAAAATATTACTACTCTCTTTGTTTTCAAGGGGATAGTAATTTAATAGAATAGAAGGAAGAAGCAATTGATAGACAGAATGTAGCTTCAGAGTAAAGTGATAAGTGCCTGAATACAGGAGACACAGAGCTGCAGGAGGAGAGAGCAGAGGGTGGCTGATAATCCTAAGACTTTCTGAGCCAGTCAGGCTGACAGACAGACAGCAGGTGGCCTTCCAGGAAGAAGGCAATCTTGCCAATGCTACCAGCCTGCCCATGTCAGTAATAGCCATGCCGAGGGTCAGCTTGCTCAGCCTTTGAATCCTTTGGTGACAGTGGGCATTGTAGAGCCTTCTCATCAAGGTGACCTTCATTTTAGTCAGCTGCTGCTCAGCAGAATGAAGAGTTAAACATAGAGGGTATTGCCCTGAGCCCTAAGTATTGAGGTGTTGCTGAGTCACCCCATGATATTGAAGACTGCCTCAGATTTCCAATCAAAGCAAGGGGCATTATCCAGAATGCAAGCTTCCGTGATGTACAAGCTCTCAAGAGGGTAAATGAGAGGTGATGAGCAAAGCAAAGTTTTGGTTGTAAGTATAATCTTCACTCCATTTCAAGACAGGTCTGAAAATCAGGATGTTAATTTGGCACCACCTGCATCTCTGTCTACTGTGCACGGTGGAAATGGGATGAGGTGGGTGAGCTGCAGATGTCTGGCTGGAGAATAGAGCATAGGGGAAGAGCTCTTCTGAGGCTGGGGAAAATGGGCCCAAACACGTGCCCATTTCACAACAATACTATTGTAGGCTCACTTTGGTTTTTAAGGTCATACTGTGAGAAATGCATAGTAATATTTCACAACAACTTACTACTACTCAAAGATTCTCCATTTCGTGCAGTATTTGGCATGTTTCTAAATCCTATTTTAAATCTTGTCTCTTAATAGGATCATTGTAAAGTGATATGTGTTTCATACTCCGTTTTTATAGATGTACATCCTTGCTTTTTGTGATGCTTGTGAGTGATGCATTTGAAACATGCTTAGGAGGAGCATTACTCAGCAGTACAGCACTTGCCTAGCATGTACAAGCCCTTGGGTTCTATAAATCACCTAAAAGCAAAACAAAACCAAAACGATCTCAGATGAAAAATAAACTGATACATGTTTAGGATTGTAAAAACAACCACGAGGATTCTACACATTAATTTTTTAATGCCAACATTGGTACCTGACTGGGGCATACTGTGAGGGCCCTGATGTGACCATCCTGCTTTGGCACCCATCATTCCTGGCACAGAGGTGGGCAGGCTCCTCATTCTGGGTGCAAGACCAAGGCTCAGCCAACAGAGCACAGATAGGGGTCCTCACCTTGAGTGCAGGAGTAGGCTGATCCTGTACTGTGGGCTGAGATGATGCCTTGTTTTGGAGAAAGGCAACCTGAGATTCTGGGCTATTGCAGTTGCCTCCTGGGAGTGTCGACTGTTTGGGCAGATGCTGGACTGCGTACCTGGCTGTCCTGGGCTGGGGTGGGGTCAGTCTGCCAGAGATAAGACCTCTGGACCCAGGACTGCTCCCAAAAGGAAGAAGATATTTGGGGCTCAGGACAGCAGGGTGGCAAGTTCTGTGATAGGGTGTGAATTTCCCATACCCACAGGCCACTTGCACACAGTCTGCTGCATGGTGCAGGGAGGAAAAGTGTGAAACAAAACCAAAATAAGTCCTTATACAGCACTGCCACAATCTCCTATTTTATTGTTCTCATGAATAGAGCAAGCAAGTGAGAAACAAATCTACCTGATCTATCAAATGTGTCTGTTCCCTGCCATCACAGAGCAGACACTGGCAGTTCCAGCAACTCTCCAGGGCCCAGGGACAGGCAGCAGTCACTGTGCTCAGATCCCAGGGACATCATCTACCACCTTCATATACAGCCTCCTCTCCCAGGAATCAGAAAACAGAGACAGTCTGCAGTGGCAATAAAAGGAGAAGCACGCTCACCCTCTTCATTTTCTCACTCCATCTTCACCCCCTGATCCATAACCTTCCCCTTTTTGCCCAAACCACCTGGGTTTCCAAGGAGCATACTGGCTCATAGGAGATTCTCACCTCCTATGTCCCCTCCAGGGCTATTGAGATATGGAAATTTCCAGTGATAGGGAAAGAAAAAGGAGAAAAAGTAGACTGAGTCAATTTATGTGACACAGAGAATCCCACAGGGAAAGAGGACAATAGAGAAAACCTGCCAAGAAGGATTTGTTTCAGAAGTGAGCAATGGAGTATCATGGAAATTGAGGAGCTGGGCAGGGCTGAATGTGCCCCTAAATCAGTGTCCAACAAGAGCCCTGGCTACTGGGCCTTCTGTGGGAACAGAATACTCGCAGTTGCAGTAACACAGTTTAGCTGTCCTGAATTGGGGCTTGCAGCCCACCAGGATTGGGGGCACAGAAGAGGTAATGACTTGGGCAGAGACCACATGACACCCAGGCAAAGCTCTATGGACAGCAGAGAGGGTACTTGCCTGGTATCTTTGAAGGAATGTGGCCCTGCGATTGGGTCAAGAATGTGCGGAAGAACATAGAAGAGCTCTTCTGAGGTTTGCAAAGTTTGCTAGGTTTCTATTGCTCCACCTTTGATGTGGGGACAAAAATGTTCTCAGCAAATGTCTTAGCTACTTTTCTCATTGGCAAAACAAAATACCCAACATTCGAAGTTAAAAGAAAAATGGTTTATTTAGTTCACAGTTTGTAGAGGTTTCAGCCTATAACTGGGTGGTTCCCACATGGCAGAGGGGAAACAGTTTATAGGGATGGGAGACAGTAAAAGCAACAAGGGAGAGAGGAGAAAACAAGCCTCTTTGTGTCCCTTATATTGTATGCAAGCTATGTGCCCTAGGGTGGGTATAGTATTCGTACCCTTAATCCCAGAATTGGACCATGAATCAGTCACAAACTCTAGATTCAACCACTTCTGAAAAGCCCATCCCCCAAGATTGAATGAGGCTTTGGGGGAAAATCCAGACACAAATCATAATACTAAACAAATAGAGCAATCATTGAAGGAAATTCACCCAGCTGGGTGACAGCCATGTGGCCCATGCTCAGTAGATGTCCATGAAACATCAGTGAAGAAGGAGGCTGCCCAGTGATGAAACCCACAGAGCACATTGCAAAGAGGTATCATGAGGGAAATGCAGGCTGTGCTCCAAGTGCTGGCCTAGAGCTGTGGACTAAAATGTCAGGTTGGAGTTCAGGGTTCTTTCACACAGTGTGAACACTTTGTGAGATTTCTGAGGTTATAGGGCTGTGTTTCTGTCCACTTTCTCCACCCAGTACCTTGGGCCTGGCCACCTTGCCCTTCTCCATTAACAGGAATGGGTTGGGTATTTGCTGTGTGGCAGTACTTTATACCCAGGGCAAAAAAGATGAGTGAGGCTCCTGTTTGCAGGGAAACTATGATTCTAAAGAAGCAAATATCCCTAAACAAGAAAATAAGTGAAAAAGATCATTTCCCCTAATGATAATACTAAAAGAAAACAAAGTGGCAGAGATGACTGCCAGGAGGAGGAAAAAGCTATAGAAGAAAGTGAACCAGAAAAGGGCTATTGAAGAGGGCAATATTTGAGTTGAGACCCAAATTACAAGAAGGAACAGACATGAGAAGAAGAAAGTATGTGCTTGGTGCTCCAGGAAGAACGGGCTCCAAGTGTAATAGCCCTTAGGTCAGCAGAGTGGAGGAGAGAATGAGGAGCGGCATGGCTAGACTAGAATGGGAGTGAGGGAGATTAGGTCAGGTTGTAGGAAAAGACCTTTCAACTCTCCTGGTTGTTGATGGGCCCAGGTCAATGCCATTAGCTGGTCAGAGGTCTGCTGTGTTCCTGCATAGGGGAAGGGGACACCTGCCTGAGCCTGGTGCTCAGCAGGATGGGGCCCCATGGAAAGCTTGAGCTCCAAGAGTCACAGACTTATTTGGCTACAGCATCCCCATGTATCCCTGACTCCCTGGCCTAACACACACATACACCTGCAGGGATGGTGGCTCCCATCCCATGCTTGTGAGGCCTTCTATCTCCATGTCCTGTGTCCTGGAGTCTCTCTGAGCCTTGGAAGTGTGCAGGGCCCTGCCTCTTTCTGCTCACCAGAAGCCTGCTGGACCTCTGCTAGGGGATTTTTTCCCTGTGGAATAAAACTTTTTCTTCAATTTGGAAAGTCTGAGAAAGTCTGGAGCTGGGGGCTATCTGTGTCTAACCTGCCAGGTGATGCCTTGCTCAGGAAAGTAGGAAATTCCTAAAAATGGTAACCAGTTTTATATAAGAAAGATGATGTAAAGATGGCTACCTTGCCAGTGCAGAGCAAAGTGCCTGATGCACTCTGCTTCCAGGATTGCAGGGCTGATGCACTCTGCTTCCAGGATTGTAGGGCTGCCTGGAAGATTTAGGAGAAAGTGCAGATGCATTCCCAGGAAGCCGATGCCGCTCTCCATCATCCGGCAGATTCACCCCACCTGTCCTCTGCCTGTGCCCTGGAAAAGCCAGCCCTGCTATAACAGCAGGTCCCCTTAGTAGATGCTGGCCCCAGGTGTGGCATGCTCATGAGAAAAGAAGACCCTGTTGGCTAAAAACTGATGCTGTTCTCCTGCTGGCAGAAGCCAACAAGAAGAAAAGATCCAGTTACCTCCAAGTACCAGTTCTTCCATGATGCCTCTGCTTGGAGCTCCTGGGAAAAGCAACTTTCTCATTTCTGTGTTAGCAGCATGAGGCTCTGGTCACTTCACTGAAGATTCACTGCTTCTCTAAGTACACACCCTTTACTACCCAGAGCAGCAGAAGCAGAGGAGGGGGATATGTTGAGCCCTTTGTACCTGGGAGGAGTGAGAAACACTGTGCCTCTCTCAGGAGGGTTCTTAGCCAAGGTCCTTGAGCAACAACCTGAACAGCAGCCTTTGCAAGCTGTCTGGGATGAGAGGACTCTTCCCAGGGAATTTTAAGAAGGCAGTATCTGTCTGCTTCCAAAACATTTCCTTATAGGTGCATAGCACCTTGTTTTAGGTAACTGATACATTCCCCAAAGCTGCAAAACCAGGGTTTGAAAGTTTATTTTATTTACATCCAGTGCTCAGGGTGAACAATTTCAAAATCTCACAAGCAGAATTCTATAAACCAATTGACATTTACAGAAGGAATCTTTCCAACACCTCCCTGATCTGCTTTCTTTGAGTTCCAAATACTTTCTCCAGTGCTGAGTAGTTAATCTTATTATTGAGAATTCTGACAGGACTGTCACTTTCCTCTTCAAATTCTGTTTTTGTGTACAGATAAAAGGACTTCCCATTTGTTTTGACATTTTCCTGGCAGAATCCCTCTTTCCTGACCTGTCCCATTTGAATGTGCTACATGGTCCCCCCAGTCAATGACCTGTCCAGCCAGGCTGGCTCATACCTCCTGGAGTGGCTGGAGTCAGACCAGTCTAGTACACTATCATGGGAAATTGGTTTCAGTTGAGCAATAGCAAATGGTGGCAAGAAAGTGAAATCAATCCTCACACCCATTTCATCTTTGAAGTAAATCATAAAAATCTTTCAAAATCAACATAATTGTTCTTCTAGAAATGCCTTTGCTTGTATGTGGCTTTGATAACAGTATTTCATTTATTTTAAACTCAGGATCACATGTGATTTATGATTATCACAAAAGAGACATAGTTTGGAAAGAGCTGTAGGAAGATGATCTGTTTATCTGAGCCCAAAGAGATGGCATTTATTAAAAGGAAATATAATGGTTTCAGAGTTTGCCTTAGGATATGTCTGGCTCACCATTGTTATACCCTAGGTCTTATGCTGTGACTGTCAGTACATTTGGACTGAATAAATGAGTGACGGTCAGATATTCTCCAAGGAACGGATCAGAAATCTCAGCCAGCATTACACAGGGCCAAACATGACAGAGTGGGTCATTCTAATAAGTCAGTATGGATGGGATTGTGCATTTAACCCTATTTCAACATTTTGGGGAAGGAAATGTAGTAATGACCATACAAACTTGAAAGCTGGGCAGTCTGACATGGTATCTGACAAGCTAGGTCTTGGTGGCTTGGGCTGTGGCGGTCTAATACTTCTCTACCCATGGTATGGGTGTCAAAGGGTTATTCTTACTTTAGCTGTTTAAAATGTGGAGCAAACTAATTCTGAATTCCTTGTGGGTGTAACATTTTTCCTAAACAGATTGAATCTTAAATTTAGATGTTGTTACAGAATAACACGGAGGAGGAAATATCAGTGTTGCCTGAAATCACTTAAGTCTAAAACCAAGTGCACTAGAATAATGAATTATTGTGCATCAAGCAGCCCTATTTATCAATGGGCTGGATTGTAAGCACAAATCTAGGGAGTATGTGTAGGAGGGATAAAGAACTCAAGATGGAAATAAATCCTTAGAGGAGAGGAACACACTCAACATAAGCAACCACAGAGTGTCAATTCTGTACCTCATTTTTCTGGCCAGGCACACTGGAGGCCGAAAGGCCCTGGACTTTTGGAAGGCTTTCTCTAATAGGAGTTCCAAACCCAAAGGCAGAAGAAAAGAAGCTGTTTCAAGAGGGATTTGAAGAGCAAAAACATATTTGCATGAAATGCCTAACACTTGAAAATAAAAACGTAATAGGGGTATAGGGTTAATTTTTTGCACTGTGCTATTCAGATGAAACCTAGAATCACTTTCAAGAGAAGCAGTTGGGTTTCCTGTACTTATGAGGTGCCTTGAAGAGGGAAGGCTCTGGAAACTCAGTGACAGAAGCTAGAGATATTCTATTATTCGATGATAGTGATAATTATTGTAACAGCATTTATTAAATTCAGTGGTTCAGGCATTTTCCCATACATTCATTCATCTTATCTTCAGAATAACCTTGAAAAATAGGTTAAAATTTGCATTCATATTATTTAATTAATTAACTTTTTTACTGGATTACATATGCACATGACACAATATTTGAAAAGAACAAAAGCAATTTCAATGAGCGAGTGTGGGGATACCATTGTATGCTGCCCCCTGCCCCACCCGGGGCAGCAGCTGCTAGTGAGGCCTTAATGCACTTCTTTCTGAACGTAGTATCCTAGAACAAATGCATATAAATGCTAACAGACTGTCCTCTTGTTTTCTACTTTGTACTTAATGATATGTCTTTCATTTGTACCAAATAACACTCCATACCTTGGAGATTGGTTCATGTCTACTTCATTTATTTTAATGATTGCATAGAAATTCCTTATATAAATGAGGCATAATTTATTCTGACTCATTTATATAATAAAAAGCTCTTGGACTATTGCTGGTCCTCTGCTTCTAAAACTGTACTTTGGTGGAGAATCATGATTTCACACATGTGAGTTAGTCAGCATTGCAAAACAGGTCCTGCAACTCCCGAGACCCTAGGCGAGAGCTTTCCTTTCTCAGTTCCACTCTAGAATGATGGTAGGATTTCTGCACAGGCACCAGCCAAAGCAACGCAGGCTTGAAACGGGAGCAGCTATCTTCTCTTAGGTCAGGTTTTACAACAATTTGTAAAAATATGAAACATTACCTCTTTTCACTAATTTTTTAGCAATATAATTTTTAATGTACTTTTTGTGCTATTATTAATGGTCTTATTTTTATATTATGATATAGTGGATCTATTTTAAATTTCTCAGTTTTAATTTCTAACATTGTAAATATCAATAGAAGGACAAAAACCCTTTGGGGTCCTCAGTAATTTTGAGGGTATACAGTGCCCCTGAAACCAGGAAGTATGAAAGTTGTTGCCATATTTGGCAATACTAGAGGTGAAATTGGTAGTTAAAAGTGATGTGCATTTGTATCTTGATAGACAGTGTCAAGTGTCTTTTCTTGTAACTTTTATCAGATGCATTGCTGCCAGCGCTGGGTAAGATACCCATTTCCTCTTGAAAAATAGCAGCAGCACTGATCTGTTTGCTAACCTGATGCAGCTGAAAATAATTCTTCACCATAGTTTAATTTTGTATTTCTCTCACTTTGCATCAGCTTGAGTATGTGCTGATATAGTTAAGAGTCCATGGCGTATTCTTTATAGCAAACTCTCTGTGCATATTTTTTGCCATTTGCCACTTTATTATTTGCTCACTTACTGATTTCTGGGTTTTCTCTCAAATTCTCTGTAAACTCCTCCTGGGTTGACTCTGTTCCTGGACTTCTTATTCTGTTCGTTGTTTTCTGTGACTGGTCAAGGAAGAATTTCTGGCTATTTGAACTCTGATCGATCTGACTGCCTTGCTGAAACTGGAGTGCATTCCCAAGGGAGTGTTTAATAAAAACCCAACACTGCAGGAGAAGCTCAAGCTTTGTAAGGCAGGAATCCCTGAAATTCCATTGCATATCTCAGAACGCATCCCCAGGTCTCAGAGCAGCACAGACAAGGGGCTTAGGTGTCACCACTGGTTTACACACAGGCCTCTCGTGCAGATAGTTTGATGAATTTACTGCTAAGTAAAGAGCATCAGTGACCGACTGAGCAAGACAATCCTCTGAAACCTAAAAGTAGAGTGTGGAATCTTGAGTAAACCTGACAGTCTCTTGTTATACCTGAAAAACACTGGAGCCAGAAAGACAATTAATATTGCCCAAGGGTACCAAGATAAGAGACTAGAAACAAAATCTTGATCTAATTCTTTCTACTATTTCATGCCTAGAAAATATATTTGTTAGGGACTTTAAAGTCACTATTAAAAATTCCTATGGGAAATGTGTGTATGCCTCTGTCATTAGCATTGTTCTTTATCCATCCTTTCTTCCATCACAATTGCTTTCAGCAATACTGTCTCTCATTGAGGCAGCCAGATGACTTCTCAAAAGGCCTGAGGACACTGGATTTTTTTTTTTTTAACAGGGATGTGTGGCTTTCACAGACCAAGCCAGCTGGCAAATAGCTGACAAAAGACCACCACAGGCAAATCTAGGTGATTCATCCACCAAGAGTGATACTTTCTCTTTTTCAGTTTGACATCTTTAGTATAGCAATGTGTCTTGCAATCAGTTACAGTTGCAGTTGGCCCATGACTGTGACATGGTTTTGGCAGCATAGGCAGGCATCTACATGACAATGAAACTGAGAATGAGTTAGGTGGTGCCAGTTGCACATGTATTAGCAGCACATGTACTAAAACTAAAAGGACACTAAGAAAATTAGCACAGCCCCTGTGTAAGAATGACAAGTGAATTTATGAAGCACTCTGTATTTTTGGAAATAAAGGGCATCCAAATAGTAGAAGTGGAAGTCCTATTATCATTGTTTGCAGATGACATGATCTTGTATCTGGAACACTCTAAAAGGCCTCCTCACAAAACTAAGAAAACTAATGAAGTCACTGGATTCCTAGTATTTTAGACAGCTAAATTAGATAAAAATATTATAGGAAGCCAGACAGGGCTGGGCCCTCAAGGGAACCATTTTAGAGGATAAAAACACATTATAACTCTGGCTGGAGGAGCATCCATTGAAGGCCAGTCCTCAAGATAAAGACAGAATGACCAGGCCTGCATGCCTCCCCAAGGAATAACCAATATACAATAACTGATATTCCCTGATACAATAAAGTCTAGACAGACATCAGTCACCCAAGTAGGTGGCCAGGACCTCCTGATTCATCCCTTCCGACAAAAGTTCTTTGTTCTTTCCATGTACACTAGCTATGTGAACTGCTTCCCTAGTGCATCAGTATTTCCTAAACAGCTATACTTGTAATCTTATTGGTTGATCATAATTTTAACTATGTTGTGCCCACCTCATGATTTTGTACTCATCTTGTGATTTTGCTCTATAAATCTGCCTTTAAGAAGTGGACTCATTGGT
>RJWM01008804.1:0-69369 GCA_004363535.1 Dasyprocta punctata
CAGCTTAATTAAGTAAGGCAGCAGCTCCACATCCTGGGGTGTAGAGCACAGTTACCTGGCCATTGTGTCAATTTGAGAAGGCCAAAAGTTTAGCTGAGAGACTCAGCAGGGAGCCAGGGTTCTTACTTTGTAAACATCCTCATCCTGTGCAAAGGAAGGCAAGGATGTTTGTGAATGCTACACCCACCCTGGGGGGGGGGTGTCCTGTGTACTTTATAAAGGAGGAGAAGCTCCTTTTACTTTGGCTGCTTTTGTTCGGTTGCTGCCTTGAAGTGCTGTCCCTGTGCCATGCCACCCTGCCTTGGAGTCAGCTGATTGTGGACTGAAACCTTCAAAAACTGTAAGCTAAATAAACCTTTCTTTCCCTAATTTTGGGTGTCAAGTGTTTCGTCTCAGCAACAAGTGAAAAGTAACCAAGACACTTGGTAAGAAAATGAAAGCAATCACAAAAGAGGTTTCTTGCTTTACCACTACCAAATCTACTCAGTCATCTGCATATTATCTCCTTGCAGGTATGCCACAAGAGCTCTCCATGGTAGGGTGTTAGGTCAGTCTCTCTCTACTAGTGTCTTGGATCCCAGTCCATTTTGCCTACTCAAGGTTATCTCTCCAGCAACCGAACTTTTTACTTCCTACATCATGAACTTTCCCCTTGCTACGAGGCTCATTTTCATTAACTTGTAACATCTCCAATCATAAGGAAAACCTAATCTTGAGACCACATTCCTCTCCAGCCCCTGCCTCTCTGCTTTACATTCAAAACAAAACAAAACAAAACAGCCTCTTTAAAAGAACTGTTTACAGTTATTGTCTTTAATTTCATTACATTGTTTCTCTCTCCCTTTGAATTTACTGTCTTTATCATTCTTCCCCAGTTATAGGGAAAATCACTGTTCATGGCATTTGAGGCACAGTCGTTCATTCCTTTCCATTTATGCTTGGCTTGAGAACTCCATAGTTGGCAGGTTTCATTCCTGTGTAACTGGTTGAAACTTTCAGCATTTTTGGGTCATTTTCTTTTTTAAAAATCTGTGGTTGTTATGGTGCACCAGCACTTCACCTACAAGATCTTCTCTATCTTCTCTCCAACCTTAAGTGACCCCCAAGGCAAGGCAATGATTCTGCTATCATCGATTTAGACCAGTACTCCCCAACATTCCTGATCCAAGAATTGCCTGGGATGCTTGTTAAAATACATGCTTCTGGCTCACATCCTTAATTCACTGAGTTAGATTCTGCTGGAGAATAGCCATAGACTTTATCTGTAATAAGCACTGCATGTGATTCATGTCCTTAGGAATGTTTATAAAACAGTGCTTTCCACTTATCTGGATTTACTCAGTAACTGGAGTTGAGGACATGACAAATTTCTTCTGAAGAAGATGGGCACTACAATGAAGAAATCTGGCACTAGAATGAAGAAAATATTGCTTCTGGTAGCAAGGAAGAAGGGTGGACTGGATATATACACATTTGGTGTTTCTAAAGACCGCAAGTGTGTGGCATCCATTTGTTCAATTGTTCATTTAGAATCTCAGGCACGACATATCATATGTTAGAATGGAAAACAAAAAATGATATCAAATGCTGGCAAGGCTGTGAAGCAACTGCAGTCCTGGTGTATTGCCAGAAGAAATGCAAATTGTACAGTTTCAATGGCTAGTTTCTTAAAAATTTGCACTCTTTCCATGTTACCCAGGAACTCCATTATTATGGAAGTAGTGAAAGCATGATATCAAAACCTATATGTGAATATTTATAGAAGCTTTTTAAATCATCATACTGAATTGGAAACAACCCTTGAGGGAAAGAGTAAACAAGATGTGGTAGACCCATACAATAAAACTGTTCAGCAATAAAAAGGAATGACCAACTGATCTTTGCAATAACACAGATGAATCTCAAATGCATTCCAAAAAGTGAAAGAAACCAGACGTGAAAGGTGATGCACTATTTGATTCCATTTAGATAGTGATCTGGTAAGAGAAAAATGATAGGAACAAGAATAGGTCAGTGGTTGCCAGGAGCTTGGAGTAGTTATCTCTAAGGATGCATGAGGGAATTTAGGAGGAGGTAAGGGAATGGTAATACATCTTGACTATGGAGTTGCTTGTTACACAACTATATATTTGTCAAATTTTATATAATTATACACTAAAATCAGGTATTTTTTGTATATAAATTATATCTTATTAAATTTAACTATATGGGAGACTCAGGTAGAAGCTGGACTATATGATGATGGATTATATCCTGAGCTGTAATAGGAAGGTCTTTAGTTGAAAAAGATATGGCTGAATAAGGGAGAAGAGACAAAAGATGACCTTGTTTTGGTAGTGGACGTACTTTCTAGTGATGTTTTAACCCTATGGAAGCAAGATGAAGTTTGGACCTCATATATGATTAGGTAAGGCCAAGTCAAGGCTAATAAGGAAATATAAAAGACTGAGTCTGCTGAGGGTTGATATGAGAAAATCTAGTTAAAGCAATTTAGGGGAAGACTTCACTTAGACCCCAATTCTAAGTAAGGGCCTATGTGACCAAGTCTCTCTAGTACGTGATCCAAGCAGTTTCCCTAGGGTAAGGAATAGGGTTGCTTCAGTGATTCATGTAAAGGAGTGATTTACACAGGTGCTCTCCTTGTTGGGGTAATATTTCTACAGGCCAACAAAGCATGACCATTTCTAAATAAGAAAATGTCTTCCAATAATAAACTGTCTCCTGTGCACACCACTCAGTGAACTTGCTTCATCTCAGTCAGTTAAATATTCCCAGTTTTCCTTTCCCCAATAACTGACAAGGATCTATTTTCTCTCTATTCCATGTGTATGGAGAGTGCTTTGGAAGCTGAGAGTGGTATGTTAGAGGGATTAGATGTTGGTGTCCCTATAATTCAAGTTCCCAATTGTCTTCCCCATTACTGCAGATCCTCAGGCAAAACCTCTAACCTCAGTTCCTCCCAAATGCAAAATAGGGAGCAGAGTCTTTATTTATTTATGATGGGCTCTGTTACTCGTATGAGAGATGTTCCAATGTAAGTATTATTACAAGGTCCAATTTACTGTCCAGAAAGAAGCAATCCTGATAGAAATCTTTCATTTAATTAAAATTGATTTTAAAATTGCCTGATCAATAGTGAGTTAAAAATTCATCCTGGCTCAGTGGGAGGGGAGAGGCCTCTAAGCAGTCCTAAGTACAGTGGTTTTGGCTCTGGAGTCAGACTGGACCTTGCTGGCTCTGCATAGCAGGCCAAAACCTAATGGTTTCCCCCATGGACCAGATGGCCAAGCCTTCTCAGAGAAGGAGGACACACAGAAAACCTTACGTTGATTTCTGCATTTGGGCAGAAAAGCTTTAAAAATGTAACTGGCCTTGCCATTTAAATTTAAACCATTTAATTTACTAAGAACCAATAAAAGTATTTTCTTATTCACATTCAGGGAGTTAATGGTGCATTTCTTTAAAATCTACTCCCACCTAGGTACATGGAGGGCCTTTTCCATACATGCGTTCACGCTGGCTAGAAAAGATAGAGCAGTCTTCGCACCCTTCTGAATCCCCCACTCTCACAGGCAATCATTTGCTCAATTTTATGAGCTGGACCTATCCATCTTTGGCTCCTTTCTATGCCTATCAGTCCTGTCCTGGGTCAAGTTACCTTCACCTCTTACCTAGAACATTTAATAGTCATCTTACCTAGAACATTTAATAGTCATCCTTGGTTTTAGTTGTCCACCTGTTTAATCCATTCTGCATGCTCTTACGTGAGAAATCTCCTTAAAACATAGATCATAATGGGTTATTGTTGCTCACAAATTTTTGATGGCCACATTTTAATACAGAATTAAATCCAAATACCTTGGTGGGCATTCCATGACGCCTTGAATCAGACTCTTTGCCAAGACTCAAAGGATAAGGAGGATGACCAATAAGATATGAGAGAAACATGAGAGGACACCAACTCTAAGGAACCAGTTTAGAAGATACTTTGGCAAATTCTAGGAAACTCAGCATGCTTGCAACATAGGGAGATAGTTTTGGGGAAAATTTTAGGAGATGAAGGTGAAATGTCAGTGCTATGTCATGTGTGGCTTTGTGGTTAGGATGCGTTTTGAACTGTATTTCAAATGTATTAGTTTCTTGGGGCTATCATAACAAAGCACCACATGCCAGTAATTAAAACAACAGAAATTTGCTGTCTCACAGCTCCAAAGGCTGGAAGCCTGAAATCAAGGTGTGGACAGAACTTTTTTTCACTACAGATTCCATGGGAAAGGTCTTTCTTTGTCCTCTTATAGTTTCTAGTGTCCCACTGCAACTTTTGGCTTGTTACTACATGACCCCAACCCTTACCTTCATTTTCATGCACTCTCTTCCCTGAGTGTTTGTGTCTGTATTCAAATTGCCCTCTTCTTCAAGGACATCCATCCTTTGGACCTAATCCCAACCCACTGACTTTATCTCAATTTGATTAAATCTGTAAGTAACCTGTTTCCAAACAAAATGATACAACATTCACAGGTATTGAGAGAGTTAGGACTCAAGATACACATTTTTTCAAGTGATCTGAGAGACTTTTCAGGTATTTAGGGAGTTGGACAGCACAGTCTACTTTATTTGAAAGAAGATTCTCTTTTGCTCTGTTTGGTGATAAATGGAGTAAAGGGGCATATGGAACACAGAGGCTAATCTCCTAAGTGTGAGATGATGGTGGCATCTGAACTGGTATATGCAAATGCATACAGATGTGTTTTGACATAGAACAGACAGGATTAGTCATCCACATAATAAAGGCAATTTATATTCTACAGCATCCATTATACTTCGTGAATCCTCTTTTCTTTGTACTCCCATGTCCTTTGGTTTATGCCTTTATTTGGCCTATGTTAAGTATTGCCTTATTTTAAAATTATACACAGAGCAGGACTATCATGACTGGTGATACATACTTTGTAAGAAGGTTTTTAGTTAAAGGAGAATGACTAACGGGCTTACAAGAGGGATTGAAGAAAATAATTTAGATTTCACAGAAATTGACTTACTAAGGAAAGGCCCATGGAATCATATAAAAGTACTATTGAAAGTATAGGAGAGAGAAGCTGTAGACTAAAGAACTAAAGAGATTAAAGCTCTGTAGATATCAAGACAGGAGCCTAGAGACTTGGAGCTCAGAGAGCACATTATTCAGCAGAGCCTTTGGCCCCACACGTAGAATGAATATTTGTGTCCTAAATTCATATGAAAGCTAACTTCCAATTTGAGATTTTAGGAAGAGGACTATAAGCCTCCTTTTCCATCCTTTTAGTATCTTAGAATCTAATTTCTAATTTGGTTTCATTCATATGTTGAAACCTAACTTTCAGTTTGATGGTGTTAGGAAGTAGTTTTTGAGAGGTTTTTGGGTCTTGAAGGTGGTGCCCTCTCAAATGGCAGTGTTGAGTATGTGATAGAAACCCCCAAGAACTCATTTGTCTCTTCCTCCATGTGACAACACAGTGAGAAAAGGCCATCTATAAACCAGAAGATGAACTGTTACCAGACACAGAATGTGCTCATGCTTTATATTGGACTTCTGAGCCCCTAGAGCTGTGAGAAATACATGTGTTGTTTTCAAGTTCTTCGATCTATGGCGTTTTATTATAGTGGTCAAATGATAATCTACTTCTAGTATAGACTGACTGTGAGACATGCAAACTTCAAATATGCGTTGGTGTCACAAATATTTGTGGCTTTGGAGCCATTCAGTGATGGTAAATGTTTCATACCTCCCAGAACTCTTAGAGTAGACAGAGGGGAGAGTTTGTGGTAAGACATGTTTCATGCTCAACATTGAAATCTTGATGTGGAGTTTTCACAGAGGAGTGGGAGAGCTCTGCTGTGAGATCATGTAACAACTTTGTGGATGGCCAGAGAAAGTCGTAGGGAGTTTTGTTAGTGAGTGTTTGCCATTTTCCATATTTAATAGAAGAAGACCCCTCTCTTGTGTTAGAAGAATTCTTCACTGTATTATGAGGCTTCAAAGAAGGATAGTTTGTCTATGTAGAAGACCCCCAAAAGTCCATTGAAAGACTTCTGGATGTAATAACCAAATTCAGTAATGTTGCTGGATACTAGGTCAACACTCAAAAATCAATAGAATTCTTATATACAAACAACAAACTCACTGAGAGAGAAGTAAAGGAAACCACACCCTTCACTATAGCATCCAAAAAAATGAAATACTTAGGAATCAATCTAACAAAGGAAGCAAAAGATCTATACAGTAAAAATTACATTACTCTGAAAAAGGAAATCAAAGGGGATTTCAGAAAATGGAAAGATATTCCCTGTTCATGGATAGGAAGAACAAACATTGTGAAAATGGCCATTCTCCCAAAATTGTTATACAGATTTAATGCAATCCCAATCAAAATACCGCTTGCATACCTCACAGAGCTAGAGAAAGCATTCCTGAAATTCATCCAGAACCAGAAGAGACCTAGAATAGCAAAGGCAATTCTGGGCAATAAAGGTAAGGCAGGATGCATCACAATCCTTGACTTGAAACTATATTACAAAGCTACTGTGATAAAATCAGCATTGTACTGCAATCAAAACAGACCTGAAGATCAATGGAATAGATTAGAAGATGCAGTCACAACTACAAACACACTCAGCCACCTCATCATTGACAAAGGGGCCAAACACATACATTGGAAGAAAGATAGCCTCTTTAACAAATGGTGCTGGAAAAACTGGCTTTCTGTATGCTGTAAACTAAAACTAGATCCATGTCTATCACCATGCACTAAAATAAAGTCAAAATGAATCAAAGATCTGAATATTAACACAGAGACACTAAATTTGCTGGAAAGACAAAATAGGAAAATATCTTAATGACATAGGAGTAGGCAGAGAGTTCATGAACAAAAATCAAACTGCACGGGAAACACTTCCCAGAATTAACAACTGGGATCTCATCTTACTAAAAAGTTTTTGCATGTCAAAGGAAATCTCCAACAGAGTGAAAAGAAAACTCACGAACTTGGAAAATATCTTATCCAATTGCCCTTCAGACAAAGGACTTCTATCTAAAACATATAAAGAATTAAAAAAATCAGGCCCCTAAAATTCAAGGACCCAATCCAAAAATGGGCATCTGAGATGAATACACACTTCTCAGAGAAAGAAATACAAGTGACAAATAAATACATGGAAAAAATATTCAACATCAATGGTCATTCAGGAAATGCAAATTAAAACAACACTGAGATTCCATCTCACTCTAGAAAGAATGGCCAAGATTAAAAAATCAACCAATAACAAATGCTGGAGGGGCTCTGGGGACAAACAAACTCTTCTCCACTGTTGGTGTGAGTGTAGACTGGTGCAAATATTGTGTAAAGCAGTGTGGAGATTCCTCAAGAAGCTAGGATTAGAGATCCCATTCAACCCAGCTCTCCCACTTTTGGGCATTTTCCCAGAAGAATTGAAAACATCATACCACAGTGATATTTGTGCACCCATGTTTATAGCAACCCAATTTGTAATAGCCAGATCTTGGAAACAACCCAAGTGCCCATCAATCAAGGACTGGATAAAAAAGATGTGGTATTTTTATACAATGGAGTGCTACTCAGCTATCAAGAAAGATTGCATTGAGACTTTTCTAAGTAAATGGACATGACTTGAGACCATACTCATAAGTGAGATAAATCAAACTCACATGTGTAAATACAGTATTGTCTCCCTAGTATAAGAAACTGTATAAGAAACTGAAACAGTGCGTATGATCCCAAATCTACCATAAATACTGTGTAAGGGTAAGAAACTGCTCAAAGAGGAAAAGTAACTGGGTTAGGGAAAAGGAGGAAAGAAGGGAGGGAAAAGGAAAAATACATAAATCTGTATATATGTATATGTAAGATAGCTAAAATGACTATACTGCTGAATGTATTAGTTATTGAGAAAGAATGGTTAATACTCATATGATTAGATCAATATTACATGTCTATACCTGTTAATGTAAACAACCGTGTTGAAGTTAACAATATGCGATATTGCAACCATTGTCAAGTTCCTATCATCTTGTTTTGTAAACCTATAATGTTACTGTTTTGGATTTTCTGTCATCATTTGTTTATCTCTTTTGCTTTTTGTCTTTCTTTTCTGTATCTTTTTTCTCTTAAATAAAAAAAGGATAGTTTGTTGCTGACTATAGAGCTACAAAGGACAAATACACACTGTCCCTGCATCTTTTGAGGTTGGGCCATGGGTGCTTAGGCTCAGCTGTCAGATGCACTGCTTCATGACTTCGAATTGAGAGTTGTAGAAGCCGTGACAGTGGAGAAAGTGCCTTTGGGATGGATGGATGTTTGAATGTGGAATAAGATACAAAATCTATTGGAAGTATCAGGGTTTGAAAGTTTGAGGACAGGACCAAATTGCATAGGAAAAAACAATGAGGGCTGAATGAAAGGGTGACTCAATCATTATGGAAGCCTGAGGATAACATCAGGACATTATACTGAGTGAACTATGTTGGGACATAGTTATAAAATTCTTCAGCAATGCTAATTTGCCAGAACCTGAGTCCAAGCATGGTTTATGAGTTTTGGTAAGAGGGTCTATGTGGAAGTACTGGCAGTTAAGGAATAATTGAAGTGTTCTTGATATGGTTCACCATAATACTCTTGGACTTCCATGGAGTGGACAGAGGATGAGAGAATTTAGTGTGAGCTTAATGCTATAAGGATGAGAAATTGTGTAGGGGCAGCAGAGGAGAAATGAGATAAGGTGGCATGGAAGAATTATTTATAGAGGGAGAGAATAAGTTTTCAAAACATACTATCAAAGATGGTGCAGTTCTTCACATGTCAATGGAGGAGACAGAGATTTTCGCAATCTCTATAATCAGATTTCCAACAAGCTCACCAACAGGGTGGAGTTGATGGTGGAAACATTAAGAATTAGAATGAATCTGATTTTAGTCCTTTCTCATGTCTAGCAATTTCCAGTGCCCCATATGTGTGAGTGGATGAATCTGCAGGGTTAGATGCCCTTTACCAAATAGGAACAGACTTTAAGGTGCAGGACTCATCCTCAATCTCATTAGATAATGAGGCTAGTAGGGTATCCAGAAATTCAGAAATCAGAACAACCCCAATAAAGGCTCTGCCATGAGACTGGTAATTTCGGTTAAACAATTGACCTACTGTTGGTTTTATCTTCCTAGGTTTCAGGGGAGGCAATAAAAGTTGGTCATGGGAAAGTAGAGAACTCATTGTCAGCTACTGAAGCTGGAAGACCTTTGTAAGGGTGATTGACTGGATGAGGTGTGAAATACTGGAACGTGTGTGGTTCAAGCATGTGAATAGGGAAGATTGTCACTGTGCACAGGGACAACCAAGAGGTTAGCATCTGCGTGGGGAGAACTCAGTTGTGGAATCAGCATATGTCAGTGCAAGATTTCATCCAGTGCTCACCAATTGTGTGACATCAAGCATATCATTTAGCTTTCTGAGCCTCTCTATTTATGGTAGATGAGTTAAAGCACTTGTCTGCATTTATCTGGATGGTAACTCTGGAAAAATATTTATTGAGCATGTCACTGGCCAGATACAGGGAATGTTTACTGTACTGAGCCACCAGAGAAAAAAGAGCTTAAACAATGATGAGTGTGATGAGTACTACAGAGAAGCAGGGGTGTATATTGAAGGCATATGGAAGGGAGAAAAGCAAATGGAAATTTAAAAGGTGGTAAAATTAACTGTAGTATAAAATCTATTGTTATATCTATTACTATCCAGCTTGAAGAAACATTTATGCATAAACATTAATTACAGAATTATTCATTATAGCAGGAAATTGGAAACAACTTAAGTGCTAAACCATAGGGGACTAGTTAAATAAATTATGTGAAATTGTTATGGTATATAATAGAGTTGCTTAAAATGATGCTTATTATGCTCTTCATGTTATAGAGAAGACATACAGTAAAAGTGGAAGAAATACAGAATATGAGATTATTTTTACAGTAGGGGAGAATATATATGTTATTCTAATTCTAATATATATTAGGGAAAGAATGTTATTTCTGAGAAGTGATAGAAATTAGAGTTAAAGATTTTCTTTATTCTGTTTATTTTCTTATCTTTCCTAATTCTTTAGTAAACCAAAGGGGGAAAATAAATAAAACTACTTGAAACATTCATGTATTTCTTAGATACCTGTTCCAATGTCATGAGAGTTTTCATAGCATGGAAGAATAAACAGGAAATCATAAAGCATGTCCAGAATTTACCTAGAAGGAGCCTTTAGTCTTCTTGAAACAGCAAACTATACGTATGCAGCAACTGAAAGTAAGATAATGCTAAAAGGTTGTTAATTCATTGAGTGTTTTGCCTTAGATATGTACTTATTCCACCCAATATCTCATTGTAAATACTTGACATAACATCATTACCTTGTAAACTGAGGCAAATAATATTACCCTGACTATACAGAAAAGATAATTGAGGTTGAGAGTTAAATAACTCAGTCAGGGCTGAACAACTACAACATGGTACAGTGAGATTGTAACACATGCTTGTTTTGTATCAGAGCTTTTATTCTTCATCATTACAATTTAATGCCTTTGAATAGCTTCCTAGAGAATTTAAAAAAGTGAAAGTTGGCCCTATAAGGTGGTAGGATTTATAGAGACACACAGTGACTAGAACAGAGAATGGAACATAGGGAGTACAGAAGCAGATATGTTTTTGAAACTTGTTGGGTACTTTCCTGAGCTGGATGCAAAGAGAGATGGATGGTATCACCGTGACCACTGGACACATTCATTCAATAAACATTTGCCGAGTTCCTTCTACATACCACACACTTTGTGCAGGAGTCGTGGCCTCTACTCTCATGGATATTGACACTAAACATGAAGCCAAAAAATCTATGAAGGAAAGGAAATTTACAGCTAAGGAAAGTGAAATATCTATAAAAGTGTCAAAAGCATACAATTGTGTAAAGTGATGAACAGCAGAAAGAGGCTGGGAACTGGCTCTGTAACCTGTGTTAAAGGCTGATGTTCAACTTGGCTAAGGACATTTGTGTTCCATTTACAGGAAACTCCAAGCACAGAGTAAAATATTTTTTAATAGAAACTGGAACATAAAACTTATTGTGCCAGCCAGTTTTCTTTGCTTCATTTGAGCTTTTAGTTTTGTTTGTTTGTTTCTCTTTTGAAACCGGGTCTTACTATGCAATTCAGGCTGGGCTTGAACTAACTATGTAGCTTATACTGGCCCTGAACACCAAGTGATCCTCCTGGCTCAG
This sequence comes from Dasyprocta punctata, assembly GCA_004363535.1. Classification (NCBI taxonomy): domain Eukaryota; kingdom Metazoa; phylum Chordata; class Mammalia; order Rodentia; family Dasyproctidae; genus Dasyprocta; species Dasyprocta punctata. Next base: position 11,305 of record RJWM01008804.1, read on the forward strand.
CCTCTCAAGTGCTGGAATTACAGGGATGCACCACCATACTCAACTAATTTCTAGTTTTTAAGAAGAAACTGACAGTATCCATATTGGAAGATTATTGCATGGGTGAAAGGAGACGAGGCGCATAAACAGATTAGCACAATGACTAGAATGAGAAAAGCTGCCAAGAGCGTTGCCTGTAATTGTTATGCGATTGGAGAGCAAAGAGAAAGACGTGTAGAAGGATAGAAAGTATTAAAATCTGTCTTTGCTCATATAAACATGGACTCTTCCCTTTTGGTGTTTAGTTTATACTGGAATAATGAGTGATGGATCCATTTCCTTATGAATAATGGGTGTCCATTGAGGACTTGTACTGGTCATTAATGTCCTTCTTCTCCTCCTGCTATTATCATGTGCACAAAACTTTAGCCTCTTCATACATGGTCCTTCTGTGCTCATTTGCCCCTGCATATCAGCAGCAATTGATGAGTGGGAGCCCCAGCAAGAGATTTAAGGGCAGGAATAGAAAGAGGTCAGAGAATGTCTTTTCCATTTCTTCTTGGTGCCACATTTCTGGCTGTACTGCTCTTCGCTCAGTTCCTGTTACTTCAGCTCTTTTCTGGGGAGCCCTTCTCCAATAATACATATTACCCTTGTTCCTTTAACCCTAGAGATGGCAGCAACTTTGCACAGTGAATCCAAGCCTTAGCACTCCTGTTTATCTCCCTAACCCTGCAGACACCTCTTAAAAAGGCCTTTCATTACAACTCCTTTATGTTTATCAATGGGGCTAAAATCCTCCTTTCTGCCAGGATCCTGAGTGATATTAATTTCTGAACCTGCTAGATTTTGGTGGTTCTGGGGATCTCCCTGCCTCCTCAGAGTGCTGTTCCAGTGTATTGGTTGGATCCTACGTCCCCCCAAGTCCTCATGTAATTTGAATGGGGCTGATTGGTTTGTGGTCTAGCGCTGAATTGGCGATGTCAGTGCTGCACTTGCCCAGAGGTGGAGCCGACATACAGAGTAAGGCGGGAGGAAAGCAGGTCTTCTTTCCGCCCTCTCACGGGTTCACGTGTCTTGCTGTTTGCCGGTGGCCATTAATGGGTGCCCCGCCCCGCCACGCTGCCTTGGAGCCAGCTGAGTATGGACCAAAACTCCTAAGAACAGTAAGAAATAAACCTTTCCTTCCCTAATTTTGGGCGTCAAGTATTCTGTCTCAGCAATCAGTGGAAAGTAACTAAGACATCCAGATAACTGATTTGACTGCTGGTGGGCAGTGGGAAAGAATTTAGTGTTGACCATCTTCTTGCACTCAGCACCCTGAATTGAGTTCTGGGTTGAAGTTTGGATTAGTCTCCTTTCTTGCTGAAATGTGGCCTAAATGAATTTGTGTGCAATTTGAAGGATGCACTGGGTTCCTGGAGGCAGAATAAGATGTCAGTGCTTATGGCTACTTGAAGTTCTCCTGGAAAAGGGTGAAAAAGAAGGCTTATATAGCTCTTCCTAAAATCTCAAACCATAGGAGTTCTGCAGTTTTTGATGCTTGCTTTGTAATGAAGCTGACCCAGCTCCTACTCTTGATCTAGGAAGAGCAGGATCTTGGCATTGTAGCGGGGACATCCTCCTTCTGCCGCCAGGAAACTCCAAGTCATGTCTGCTCAAGCCCTTCCAGGACAACCTCTGCCACCTCACTCCTCAAAGAGATAGGTGAGAAGTTGGTGGTATTGGTAAGTGGTTTCATATCCCTTTGTATGTGATATGGCACATCTGGATAGGTACTAAAATGGACATGTATACAGGTAGTCTACAGGTCAAACAATTGAGTGTAGGGTTACATCATGAATATTTTGTCACTGTGCTCTGGTGTGGAGATGCTACCATCATAGCTATGCTGGAGGCTGCCTTCTAAGACCGAGCTGCTCTATGAAATCAGCATACGACACAGAAAGTGTTCTTTCCTGTCTGGCATCCTTGGCTTGTTCCATTTTACAGACTCCATCTTTCTGGTCTTAGCTATGGTCTTATGAAACTCATTCTCCAGGAATACAAATGAATTCTTGCAAAGGCTCTTGATGCTAGCAAGGCAAGTTAAGGTCAGTACCTAAATTGATGCTGGAAAAGAGATGATCTCTTGTTTCCATTCAGCCATGGAAAAAGTCATTTGCAATGGAAGAGAATGAGAATAAGACATGGAGGGGAGCAGACTTAGAGAGTGGGGAGGGTGACTGTATAGTGACTACACTGGTTAAGCATTCTGATGCAAATGTGCCCAAACTTCTGGAATTTATTTTTCTCTTTTTGTTTCAGACTCTTAGCTTAACTTTTTATCTGTGAAGCTAGCTTGAGTGAAATTTTTAAGAAAGTTCTTACAAAAGCTTCAGGGCTAGTGAAATATGTGTAGGCCTCATAACAATGGGTTGACCTTCTTTTCACCTTCTTCACATCAGAGTACGGTGTTTAGCTTATATGATTGAGCATGAAAGGCTTCTTTGGGGGAAGACTTGATTATCTTCTGAAACTGTCACTGTAGTTGAAAACTCACAGGTGACCACAAATTCATAAAAGCTGCTGTAGTTAGGAGGGCATTCTATGTCTGTCTGATTTGGGCAGGGTGATCAACAGGGGCTTCGACTCTCTGAGTATTGTGTGCTTTTCAGAGGAAACAGGATGCTGGTTCAACTTGAAAAAAGGCGAGACCCAACAAAGCAGGTATTCAATAAGCTGTCAGTAAAGTTTGATGACAACTAGGTAAAGAAACAACCAAAAATATCTTCCATAATAAAAAACTAGAAATAAACAAGGAAAAGTTATTTCTTATGGTTGTTGTGACTTAGAAATTTTTTCATTTCTTTATAATTTTTAGTGTTTTCTAAATTTTCTAAGATGCATTTGTATTATATTTATGATATATAAGAATAAATACCTTTATGAATGAAACAAACCGTTTATTTGTATTTTAATTCACACATGATAATTGTTCATATTTATGAGGTGCAGTGCAATATTTCAATACATGTATATGATGTATAATACTCAGATCAGTGTAGTAGACATGTCTATCACCTCAAACAATTGTTCTTTTTTGTTTGTTTGTTTTGGGAAGATTCAAAATCTTTGTAGTAGTTATTTTGAAATTTATAATTAGTTATTAAGTATACTCACCCTACTGTGCTAAAGAACATTAGAAGTTATTTCTCTTGCCCAGTACACCCCTTTTCCCATTAACTATCTCATCTCCTTCCCTTCTCCCCACTCATTTCCCAGTCTCTAGTAACTTCTATTCTATCTTATACTTCTATCTAATGAACGTTTTTAGTTCTCATGTATAAATAAGAACATGTAGTATTTGGCCATCTTTTTTTTTTTTTTTTTTTTTTTTTTTTGCGGTACCAGGGATCAAACTCTCAACTTTGCACCTGCCAGACAGGTGCTTAAGCCACTGACCAAACTCCTGGCCCTAGTTTTTTGAGGCAGGATCGCACTATGTAGCTCAGGCCAGCCTTGTGCTCTATCATATTTTCTTAACATAATGTTTCCACCCTATTGCATGTTGCTGTAAATAACAGGATGATCTTTTTTTTTTTTTTTTTTTTTTTTTTTTTTTTTTTTTTTTTTTTTTTTTTTTTTTTTTTTTTTTTTTTTTTTTTTTTTTTTTTTTTTTTTTACTTTTAAAAGACTGAGTGGGATTCCAGGGGTATATATCACATCTTCCTTTTACATTCATCCACAGTAGACCCCCTATTGCATCTTGGCTATTGTGAATAGTCTTTCAATAACCATAAACGTGCTGATGTCTCTTCAGTACACTGATTTCCCTTCCTTTGGATATATACCCAATAGTGGGATAGCTGGCTCATATGATGTATTGGTCAGTTTTTCAGTTGCTAGAAAAGAGTACCCAACTCTCACAGTTTAGAGGAGAGTTTATTGCAGCTCACAGTTTCAGATGTTTAGTCAATGGTCAGCTGGATCCAAGGCGAGAGTGCCATGGCATAAGGGCATGGTAGAGTGAAGCTTCTCACTTCATGGTGTCCAGGAAGTAGAGTACAAGAGAAGAGTGCCAGAGTGACCCGTTGACAACTGAATTCCACCTCCAAACAGCACACTCAGCTATAAACAACAGTGGATTAATCCACTCATTATCATAGTGTCCTCGTGACCCATCACCTGTCCAGGAGTCCCTTAATCTGGTCATATTAATTAAGATTAACTTACACATAGGGCAGTTCCATTTTCACTTTTCTGAGGAGCATCTATATTAAAATATTTAGTAACTGAAAGAAAACATTCATCTATTTTCCACTTTCTAGAGAAAATGGAAGAGCTCTGTGGAGAAAGTCACTATAGAGAAATGGAGGTAACTGCTCCTTTTTTGCTTTCAGAGATAGATTAGTTGAGAATCTTGCAGCTTTTCTGACCTATGTCTTGAAGTTCTGTTCATCTCTTACCGGTACAGGGACTTCAGGGGCAATGACAAAGAGTGACAAAGTCAATAAATTCCTATGTGTAAAAAATTTTTGCATTGCTGTTTCACCTATGCAGATATGGAGTTGTTGCATCTCTTTCTCTATCCTCTTTCCCATTCTCTCTGAACAAGATAGGCTGTTGGTTGGAGTTTTGTCTGCACTTGTGCACTCTCAGATTTCTTTCATGGGGAAAGAGGAAGTGTTGGTAATGAAGGGTGGCAGGAGCCACTTTGCACCAAAGATGTTGTCAGAGGTCAGAAAAGAAGCTCAGATGACTCATCCTCTGATAACACATCTCTATCAGCCCACTCTTATCCTACAGCCAACCCTGGGACAGCAGTTCTGACTCCAACACTCCTCTGAAACTGGGGCAGACTCAAACCTCAGCCCGATCCTCTCCTCCCCCATCCCCACCACATAATTTCTCATATGGGAAAGCAGGTTGTGTTTATTTAGATAAAGATATATTACTATAATAGAGTTACTAATTATATCCAACAACTTTTCCCTTAAACACAACATTCCATAGTTGGGGCTGGAAACCATTAGGGTGAAGAGGAGAACGAGGGTGGAGGAGAAGGGAGGCGTGTTTTTCTTTCTCCCTGATTTATGGTGGCGTGATAATTTTGGCCTGTTCACAAGTTGCTTTTTCCTGTGGATAACTGGATTCTGCTTTGCCAGCTTTAATTTGAGGCAAAGTTTGCTGTTGCCCATCTCTGCCTCCACATTAATGTTTATTAAAAGTCAGCCACAGCACTTACAGATCCCTCCAGATCTCCAGTTCTACCTCTGGGGCCAACTCTGGTTTGCTGTGAGGGAGGTGGGAACTCCTACCTCTGAGTTGCCATCATGAAACATGCACCACATTGGAGGCAGGACGGGAATGCAAGACTCCCTAATGAAGTCTGCAGACAGTGCTGACTTGGGAGATGTGGCATTACAAATGTCACGCAAGGACACAATACCAAGAGTCCTCATTCTGAAATTCTTTGGGCAAATATAAGAAGAGACTGATTACTGTGCACTTAACACAAGAAGCATTGCAAGCAATGGAATACTTTCCCCTTTATCTTCTCCCTATATCTTCCCTTAACCTTTTCCAGGGGTGAGGTCACCTTTGCCATCATTCTGTACTCTATTTAGGGTTCTTCTGAGGCAAACCTTCAGAGAGGGGTGTAAAAGTTGATGTGGGAGGAAGTCCAGGAAGAATTGCTAGGAGAATGGAAAAATGAGAAAGGAAGAGGAGAAAGTCAGGACAGATGAATGGTTGACTTCCCTGAGCAGGTGGGGCTCATCCTAGATACTAGGAATCTGTGAGAAGCTACAGAGTGCATGGCGTAGAGCCCCAGGATCGAGATTCTGGGATTCAACCATGGTATCTGTGGAGTTTTGGTCCATCACTGACTGAAGGTTGTACTGGGAATATTAATTCCTTGCTATTCCTGGTCTGTTCTGCACACAAGTATACTCCTGCAGTGGGAAGTTGGTTATTTACTTTTCCTTCTTCTTCCTGCCATGTACAATGAAAAATCCAGAAAATTATGTGTTAGACAAATATTCTAAAGGGAGGAGAGAAGAAGGTGAACTGCAGGGCATCTCAAAGCTTGAGGAGTGACATGGTAGAGATTTCCTCTGCGTTTCCTCTGATCTCCTAAACAAGGCACTGAAGAAGTGAGAAACTGGGAAATACCAACTGACACAGGTTTCTAAAAATCACCAACACCAAAAATATAGTTATGTTAGGAGTATTTGACAAAGGTTTTTAAAGGATATATAATTAAATAGTTCAACAAGAAAATATAAACATGCTTAACACAAATGAAAAGATGGAAAGTCTCAGAAAAAGACAGCTCAGAGAAGAAATAAAGATATAAAGAGACATATGGAATTTTAGAAATGTAAAGTACAAGACCGAAATAAAAAGCCCTCTGTATAGGTTCAATAGCAGAATTAAAGGAACAAAGAAAGAATCAGTTAACTTGAAAATAGACCAACAAAAAAATACCCAATTTGCATAACAGAGATATAATAAAATGAAAAAAATTGAAGACTCTCAGAGATCTGTGGGACTGTAGCAAAAAGTCTAGTACTTGAATAAATAATGGTTGAAAACTTCTTAAATTAGCTAAAAGATATAAATAGACTTAAAAAATAAAGAAGTCCATGATTAGATACACCAAAGCTTAATTTCTGAAAATCAGAGTCAAGGAAAACATCTTGAAAGTAGCCAGAGAAAACAACAACTTGCCTTTAAAGGAAAACAAGGTAGGATTCAACATGGCTGAATAGAGGAGGAGCCATGTTGGAGCTACTCAGAGAAAATCAATTAAAATTGTAGGTACTTGGAAGGAAGGGAAGGAAGTACATCCTGATATCAAAATCAACCTGAAATAAGAGACTTGTAGATCAGACAAAGCATAGACATACGACTGAATAAAATGGCAATCCGGGACACTGGATTCAAGTGTGTCTCCTGCCTGTGGGTGGAGCAGGACTGTCATACTGGGAAGTTAGAAGCAACAATGACAAAATGAATAAACTGAAATACTGTGACTAACTCAAGCCACACAAGATCGACTTGGGGTGTAAGGCCCCCTGCCTCTTGTGCCTTCCTCCAAACAGAGGACTAGGCAAATTTCTTTGGCACACAGGGACAAGGGACCAGAGAACTGCTCTCTCCTCAACAGGCCCCCAGGTTATTGATTTATTGATTGATTGATTGATTGTTGTGCACCAGAGTGGCTAACTGGAACCTCTAGGGACATCAAGGTTAGGGACTGCAGAGGCAGTGAATGGAGCAGCACACTCCTCCTGCCCTGTGACCATGGCTTGAGAGAGGAAGCCTGACATGTGAGATTTAAGCAGCCTTGCTCTGCAGCACAGCAGTGAGTGGGAGGCTGGCGCTCTCCCAGTGGGAGAGGAGATTGAAGTGGTACTGAGCATCTGTGGGCTGTCTCTCTGGTGCTGGAAAAAGAGGAGTCAGACCACAGCACCCCACCCCATCCTGCTGACGAAACAGGTAACAACTACTCATCCCTAATAAATCAGAAAGGTAGGACTTTGAAACAAACACAAAGACCAAGCTACACATGGAAGATACCTCTGAGGCTTTCTATGTGCCATAGACATAAATTAGACACATGCCTCTCATCTGCACTGAACTAAAATCAAAATGTATCAAAAGTCTAAATATTAAAACAGAAGCACTAAATCTGCTAGGAGATAGAACAGGTAGAACCCCTAAAGACATAGGAGTAGGCAAAGACTTTATGAACAAAACCCAGGGAACTATTACAAAGAATCAACAACTGGGATCTTACCTTATTTAAAAGCCTTTGCACAGCAAAAGAAATCATAACAGAGTCAAAAGACATCCCACTGAGTGGGAAAAATTTTTGCCAGCTGTTCCTCAGACAAGGAACTAATATCAAGAATATAGAAAGAACTAAAAAGCAAAAAATCACATCCTCTAAATTTAAAAATCCAATAAAAAATAGGCATCTGAAATGAGTAGATACTTCTCAGATAAAGAAGTAGAAATGGCAAAGAAACAGATGAAAAACATTGCTGGTCATTAGATATATGCAAATTAAAACGATGCTGAAATTCCATCTCATGCCAGAAAGAATGGCAATTATCAAGAAATCAACCAATAACAAATGCTGGTGGGGTTGTGGGGAGAAAAGAAATTTCTCCACTCTTGGTGGCAGTATACAATGGTGCAACCACAGTGGAAGTAAGTGTGGAGATTCCTTAAGAAACTAAAACTAGGGATACCATTTGACCCAGATATTCACCTGCTTAGGATCTTCCTGAAAGAACTAAAAACAGTATACCACAGTGATGCATGCACATCCATGCTTACATAAGCATGGTTTGTAATAGCTAAATTTTGGAAACAGTTCAAATGCCCATCAACCAATGAATGAATAAAGAAAATGTGAGTTATTTTTTATACAATGGAATGCTACTCAGCCAAAAACAAGCATAAACTTGAGACATTTATAGGTAAATGGTTGGACTTTGAGACCATACACTTAACTGCAATAAATTGAACACACATATTAAATACTATCTTGTTTCTCTAGTGTGAGAAACCAAAGGGTCAGGACCAGAATGTATACTCGATATCATGAAATGGGAAGAAAATGCGCATTTGGGAAGGGGAACTAGAGAAGGGAGAAGGGGAAAGGAATGAAAGGAAAAGAAAGAAAAGAGAAAAGAAGGAAAAATGGAAACAAAACTTTTGTAAATAAAGAGAAGAGTGGTTGAAGGGAGGATAAGGGAATGGGGAACAAAAAGAGAAACCGTGATAAGTTATGTACAGGTACAAAGTCCTTATGATGAAAGTGATCCTTGTGTATATTTAAAATGTACAATAAACTTAATAAAAAAATTAAGGAAAAGCAGTTTGAAAGATTACAAATTTCTCCTGAGACCACAACAGCTAGAAGAAATAGACAGAATGTTTTAAACTGTTGGAATAAAAGGATTCTCAACTCAGGATCCTATACTTAGTAAAAAGTATTTTTAAGATGAAGGAAAAGTGAAAGAATACGTTACCAGTCGATCTAGTCTAAAAGAAAGACACAAGAAGTGGAGGGAGGGGGGAAGAAAGGGAGGGGAAGGAGATGTAGATAAAATTACAGTATGCTGTGTACATGCTCCAACCCCTCATAATGAATGTGATCATTGTGTGTTGTAAACATGTACTAATTAAAATAACAATTTTAAAGTAAATGAAAAATAAAAGAAAGTCAAAAGAAATTTGTCTAAACAAAAAGAAAAAGAAAAAAGTTTCAAGCATCAGGAATAATGACCATGTACAGGGAAAAATAAAAGTAAGCACAATAGATTTCTCTTTGCATCTTTAGTTTTCTCAGTGATATTTGCTGATTGATCCAAAATGATACTAATATGCTTCCAGTATAGACAGAGGAAATATTTCAGACAATGGTATTATAAATGGAAAACAGATGCAGAAACATCAAATGAGGTAAAATTTCTAAGAAACAGAGATTGGGTTAAAAATATGAACAAACCATATGCTGTCTACAAGAAATTTATTTCAAATATAATACAATAGGTAGGTTGCATGTAAAAAGATGAAAAAGATTTATGTGCTATTAAATAGCAATCAAAGCAAAGAAAAAAGAGATGCTATTGTGTTAATAAAAATTGAATAAAATTATGTAGGACAGAGAGGAACATTACATAATGATAAAAGGATCAAGCTTCCCAGAAGATATGTGAAACCAATGAACAGCAGAGATGTAAACTCAGTAAAGGAAAAACTGGTCAGTTTGAAAGAAGAAATAGACAAATCTACAATTACAGTTGGAGACTTCAGTGTCCTTCTCTGAGTATTGGTAGAACAGCTAGACATAAATTCAACAAGGAAAAAAAACTCAACACTAAAAATCAGTAGGATCTAATTAACATTAATAAAACACACTCAGCAGTGGCAGAATATACATTTTATGCACGTATGGAATATATATCAAGATAGACCATCACATGATCTAGACAAAAACAACAGATTTCTAAATTTTTAAGACACATACACTGTGTTTTCTAGCTACAGTGTAATCAACTAAAAATCAAAAACAACAATAATAGGAAAATCATCAACTACTTGGAAACTAAAGAATGTACTCCTAAATTTATGAATTGAAGTCTCAAGAAAAATTTAAAAATACACCAGAATGCATTAAAATGAGAAAATAAAAGATCAAAATTAGGTTATTATTTTCCTGTAGAAAAAATAAAGGAGATACAAGTTAGTAGTATCAGAAATTATAAGTAAATATCTGTACAGACCATTTAGACATCAAAAGGATAATAATGGAATATAGTTAAGAACTCAGCATGCAAATTTGACATTGATGAAATAGATTAGTTTTTAGAAAGTAAAAAGCTACCATGACTGATTGAATATGAACTAGGTAAACTAAGTGTGGTGGCACATGCCTGTAATTCCAGCACTTGAGAGAATTGAAGCAGGTTGATCGCTGTGAGTTCAAGGCTTGCATGGGCTACATAAATGACTTCAAGTTCAGCCTACACTATATAGTGAGATTTTGACTCAAAAAAAGCAAACAATCAATCAAACAAACAAACAAAAAACTAAGAGACAAACAGGCAGACAAACAAAACTCAAACCAAACCAAAATTCAAAAATCAAAAGCCAAAAACCAAAAACTAAAAGCCAAACCAAAGCAAAATCAAATATGAACTAGATAATGTGAGTAACCCTACATAACCATTAAACCACTGAATTTGACTGGGGTTGTAGCTGTGTGTTAAAGCCATTGCCTTGCTTGTGTGAAGCCCTGGATTTAACCCCCCAGCACCACAAAAGATTGAATTTATAATTAAAACTGCCAAAATAATCTTTGGACGCACATAATTTCACTAGAGTATTTCACAGAGTGTTTAAAAAAAAAGAATTAACGTCACATCTATGCAAACTTTCCCAGAAAAATAGAAGACAGCAATCTTCAAATAATTTTTTGAGTCCAATATTTCTCCAGTACCAAACCTAGACAGTGACAATAGAAAAAAAAAAGAAATAAAGAAAGTTACTTGTGAATATATTGCTTAGAAAAGCAGAAGACAAAGTTCCCAGCACATAAAACACACAAGTAATTAATGTTTCAAGAGATGGAATGGTTGTTACTGTGATTTAACTATAGACAAAAATTCTCAAAATATTTTCCATAGCATTTAGCAACATATAAAAGGAATTGTGCAACATGAAAAAGTGTAGTTTATTCCAAATGTGTCAAAGGTTGTTCAATATACAAATATCAGTCAATATAATTCATCATGTTAACAAATCATAAAGATGGATGCAGAAAAAATACTTCATAAAATTCAAAAAACATTCTTGATAAAAATTCTCATATAAATAGGAATAAAGTAGAAATTCCTCAACTTGATAAAGAGCATCTGCAAAAATACCCTACAGTTAATATTATATGATTGTTAAAGCCGAATGTTTTCTCCTTAAGATGGGAAGGACGCGGAGAAATCTGTCCTCACTACTGCTACTCAACGCAGAAGCGGAAGGTAAAGTGAGCCTTAGTGAGTCAAGGAAGAGAAGTTAAGTGTACAGATTGGAAAAAAAAGATGTAACAACATTCCTATTTGTAGAAGGCATGATTGGCAAAGAAAATACCAAAGAATCCACAAAAAAAACTCCTACAACTAATAAAGAAATTAGGCAAATTTTTAGAATACATGTTCCGCATACAAAAATCAGTTGTTAGCGTGTACTCACAGTTAACACATGAAACCAACGTTTAAATTATCATTAAAGCCATTTAAAGAAATTGAGATACTAAGGTGCGTCTCTAATATGACATACAATACGAACTTTTATTCTGAAAGCCACATAACATGGACGAAAGAAATCAAAGGAAATATAGATAAATGGGAAGTAAGATCATGTTCATAGAGTGTGAAATTCAACGTAACCAACAAGTCAATTCTTTCCAAATTTGTATATGGGCTTACCACATGTCCTACCAAAATCACAGTAACATGTTTGTAGTCATGGATAATATATGTGCAAAGGCAGGAAAATGAAGACAAGTCTTTTAATAAAGACGAGGAAAATTTGGGGACTTAGTGTCTCAAGATTTACATAGGTATAGAAATCAAAATTGGCTGGGGATTTAGCTCAGCAGCATAAGTGCCTGCCTGGCATGCGTGATGTCGTGAGTTCGAGCCCCCGGCACTAAAAAAAAAAAAAAAAAAAAGAAAAGAAATCAAAACTGAATGGCACTGATGGGGAGACAAAGATCAATACAACAGAAAAGAGAAGCCAGAAACCTGAAAAACTCCCACACAAACACAAACTACTGAATTTTTTTTTTTTCTGCACCAGGGATCGAACTCACTTTCTCTCTCAAAACTCTGCTTTAAAACTACTGAATTTTTAAAGCAGAGTTTTGAGAGAGAAAATGTAGATTCACATGCAGTTATAAAAATCATACAGAGATCTTTTCTAAATCTTCCTGGTTTTCCCCACGGGTAACATTTACAAAACCATAGTATGATTTCCTTACCAGGATATTGATATTGATATTGATAGAATACATCAATCTCACTCAGATTTACCTGGTTTTATTTATATTCACTTGTATATATGTATATAGGTGCATGTATATATATGATTTTGTATAATGTATTGCCCATTTAATTCTGTAGGTCCACTATACAATCAAAATACTAAACAAAATCCAACATTGCAAGGATTTCTTGATTGCTCGCTATTTATTTATTTATTTATTTATTTATTTATTTTTCAGATAACCTGTTTTCACTATGTTGTTCAGGCTGACTTTGATCTCACTGTGTAGCCCATGGTGGGCTTGAGCCTGGTGTGATCTTCCTGCCTCAGCCTCCTTAGTCCTGGGCTTGCAGACTTGTTTTATATCCACGCACACATTTCTCATTTCCCTGAAACTCCCTCTGTCCCGTCTCTAACCCCTGGAAACCTCTACTTTGTCCTTTATTTATAAAATGTAATCATTCCAAAAATGATATTTACATATGAAATAATACAGTAACTACTCTTTCAGAGTGACTATTTTTACTCAGTAGGTTTCTTGGAGTTGATCCTGTAGGGATATTTTACTCCTTTTTATTGCTAAGCAGCATTTCATTTCATTCATGTATCACTTTGCTTAACTGTTCTATGCTCAAAGGCTTTTAGGCTGATTCCAGGGCTTGCATATTAAAAAATTAAGCTTTACGAAAATATTTTTACAGTTATTTTTTAGTATATGTGTCTACTCATTGTGTTCAGGGATGGAGAAATAAGAGGTAGCAAAAGAAAGAAGGTGCTTGAATAAAATTACTTGACCCAACATCCAGCTATAATTGAAGCCATTGATAAACAAACCCCTAAACTTTTTGGTTTCTACTTTTAGATGACTTTTTTTACATTACTAAAAATTACTAACATATTAGATATCAGCAGAGAGATGTTTCATATGTCTCTGTCTGAAAACTACAAACTGCTTTTTTAAGAAAAGGCAGTTGTTTAACCAGTGAAGACCAGTGAAGAGTTTCAACAACATAAGACTGTAACATCCAACAGGGGAAGGAGGGTACATTTCGTGGTCTGTTTTATAGCTAGCTTTGTAAAGTATCTGCTATATATTTGGTCCCACACTGAATGTTCTTGGTGTCCTCCAATGTCATTTATGGCTGGTAAGGCCCAAGACACTTGAATTAACACCATGGTAGGCTTTAGACTGAGGCACTGCTGATGGGTCAGAGGATCTGTGCTACTTTGGACTTGGAGAGAGTGTTCTTGATAATAGCAACCAGGGGACCTTAGATCAAGTCCAGCTCCCCCTGGAATGCTATGTAAGATGAAAGTGGTGATGTTCACATTTATATTTGTTGTTATCAAAAACCAACTTAATTCAAGTAGAGGAAACACCTTTTTTGAGAAGCTCAGATGAGTTGAAAGCAAATTTGCATTCAGTTTCAGCATAAGCCAATTTGGAGGCCATAGTATCAATATGTGACATTTACAAAGAAAAACTAAATAAAGATGAACCTTAACATTTAAAACAAGTTTCAAAAAACAGATCAACTGGACTATATTAAAACTAAAAACCCTTATGCATCAAAATAAATTATCAACGGAGTGAAAAGACCAAAATAGAATGGGTGAAAATGTTTGAAATCTTGTTTGATAAAGGGCTAGAACAAGTAGAGAATATATCTGGAATATATAGAAAAATTCTACGACTCATCAGCAATCAGATTAAATATGAATTCGAATATGTATTTTTGTAAGGAAAATACAGAAATAACAAATATGCATCTGGAAAGATGTGCAGCATCACTAATCATTAAGGAAATGAAAACTGAAATCATGATGCAGCACACTATTTTATACCCACTAAGATGAATACTGTCAAAACAAAAACAAAATAACAAGTGTTGAAAAGGGTATAGTAAAATCAGAAGACTTGTGCACAATGGATCTGAATGCAAAGTATTATGTATGGAGATTAAGCATAGAATTCCCATATGGTCCAGCAATTCCTCTTCTGGGTATGTAGTCAAAAGAATTGAAAGTAGAGACATGAACAATAGCTGTACATCTATATACAAGAAGCAACATTTACCAAAAACAAAAGATGGAAGCAATCCAAGTGCCCACTGACAGAAAAATGAATAAAAAATTATGGCATAACCATAGAATGGAATATTATCCAAGTTTTAAAAAGAAGGAAATTCTGACATGTTACAACGTGGATGAATCTTGAAGACCTTGTGCTAATAAAATGAGCCAGTCATAAAAGGACAAATGCTATGTGATTCCATTTATAAGAAGTACCCAGAGTAGTCAAATTCCAAAAGGCAGAAAAAAGAATGTTGGCTGTCAGGGGCTGGGAAAGAGGAGAGTAATTCTTTAGTAGATATAGAATTTCAACTTGGGAAGATAAAAAATGTCTATGTAGGGATGATTTGCAACAATGTGAATAAATCATTTACTTAAAATGGTTAAAATGTAACTTTTATGTTACTTGTATTTTACTACTACCAAAAAGGATCAAAAAAGGAGGTTCCTATATCCAGAATTAGCCAGTCTTTACAAGATATATCAGAATACATCCAAAATGAAAGAGTTGCCACTGTGACGTCCTTCAAAATCAATCAGATGAAGGAAGGACAGTTTCAGGCAGCTCTAAAAGGTGTTTTGAAGACAAATTTCAACCTTCAGGGAAGCCTGAAGTGGCTTTCACAAGAAGCTGAAGGAATTAAAGAGACAGTGAATAAACATTAAATGGAAGCAAATGTTAGAAGATGCTCAAGAAAGTCAGGCCAGGTCTTTGGGTGGATACTTACAGAAGATGAGTGATTGCAGTGATGATGTTCCTGGAAGACGCGGCAGACATGGAGGGGGTTGAATTCATCAGAAAGTGGAGAGCAGAGACAGGATGAGTCAAAAGGAGTTTTGAATGTAATGACTGATGTGGCCAATTTAAGTACTTAATTAAAAACTCTACAGTATAAAAAAGTAATATATATATTAAGTTAACTGGAAAAGATCAATTAATTGATGCACTTAAAATCTTGTGAAAAATCCCCTCTTCCCTCGCTCTCTTTCCCTGTCTCTCTCTCTTCCTTTCTCTCCCTCTCACACACACAGCAAAGCAGGTGCAACAGTTCCAGTTCTCTCAAAAATGAATCAAGGAATTTCTTGCCAAATATCTAATTTATGGAGAATTTATCTTATAAAGATAGAAAATAATCCTCCGAAAGCATATGACAAGATGAGCTATGCATGTGATGAGCTGAACACCTATAAAATGCAACCCGAAGATCTAGAAATTTTTGAAAGAATCCAGTGGTTATTATTGAAGTTGGCTTATTTCCCATGAGAGAAACAAGTTGATAACAAGTTGAGAGCTCTGTTGACTGAAAGACAGCTTTGTTAGTTAAGTGAATGCATTGCTGAGAGAAAAAAATACGTTGAGGAAAATTGTTGAAAGTTTTGAAAAGTACCTCATGTCCCTGAGGTTGCTAATAGGGCATCTGGCAATGGCCTATGAAACCACCAGGGAATTCTCTGGATGATCAGATCTTGAAGGAAGGGAGGTACATCAGGTGGGGATCCAGGACCAAATGCCTGGTGTGAGGCAGGTGTAATCTTCTTAGGATCAGGTCACGGGAGAAAGGCTTGTCAGGTCAACCTCATCCCAACACCGAAGTTGCTTGTCAGTAGCATGATAGAATGGTTCTGGAACTCTTGGAGCCAGCAGTAGCTCGAGTGCTTCTTATGAGTCAACTCTCCCAAGCAGAACAGAGTGCCATTCGCTCAGACTGTAGTTTTCTGCCTGGATCCCTTGTCAAATATCAGATGTCCCAGAGGGATTCCAAGGGGTGCCTCCTAACAACTCTTGGTCTTCTCTCTATTCCAGGAAACTCAGAAAAAAATGCATTGGGGTCTTAACCAGCTTCCTTGGGGAAGGACTCCCATGGGCTAGATGGAGAATCTTCCACCAGCCATCAGAAAGGTCTCTGAATTAGGTGCTGTCCACACAGCCTGCAAGTGAGTCACCTGACTTTACTGTCCTGTGACCCAGATTCTGAATACCCAGCACAGCAAGTTACAGTGTTTTTCTGAACTACAAAAGCTTAGACTTTTTCTTTATTTTTATTGCTATTAAGTGCTTGTTCAATGACTCAAATGAAAACAAAGTAGGCCATAATTTTAAGACAATGTCCTGTAATGGTAGATTATTTAAATGTGCTCTTATAAATTATTTTATTTTATGCAGTGTTATTATGGTGAGTTTGTTATTTATAATTCTACCAAAAAATACTGAAACAGAGCAAAAATTTTGTATTTCCACTATAATAAATTTAATTTTTTCTCTTGTGGTTATATTGCTACTATTTATGTGATTATATAATATCTCAAATGGAGACTTGACAGGATTATGTTTTATAAATGAACATTATATATATATGAGTTTGGGGCTTGAAAAGGACCTCATAGCCAATTGTCAAGTCTTGCTCCTTTCCCTGGTGTCACCTCCAACCTCTGCCATTTCCTAGTCATGTCCAGTGACAGCTGGAGTTGATAGCCATGGACAGGTAACAGCTCCCTCTTTCTTAAAGGAAAAGGCACCTGACCCAGAACATACCAGGTCCCCACTGAGATCTCAGCCCTGCACAGTTGAAAGCCTGACCTCTCTGGCACTTGGCTTCCTTTTACCATTGGATTCCAGCAGAGCTCTCATGAGACCTAAACAAGTTCCAAGTTATCCAGCTTCCCTTCAATCCAGGACCGGCTGTAGGAAGCATGGCCAGACCTTGGGGAGTCCAAAAGCCTTCATTTTCTTCCATGTCTCTCCCTCTTCCTTTTCTCTTATCCAACGACTCACTGAACAAATCCAAACTCATACCTTGCGTACTGCTGGATATCTGTCCTGTCTGTATCAGGCCCAGTATTCCGTGGTCTTGCGAGGGCATCCCTCCAGGCCTGCAATCCTGACCCTGGACTGCAGAGATGCCTGACGCCAACTTTCTGCCCAACTCCAGCTGCCGATAGAAGCGCTTCTACAAGAAGCACTTCTGAAATTCTACCATGGCTTCCTGCCCCAGACCCTTGGTTATTTCACCTTCAAAACAGTGAGGAGCCAGAGTTAACTGTTAAAAACATAAAGGACATCAAGAAACCCTACTGTTCAAATTCTCCATGCATCCAGATCATGCCAACATTAATCTGAACTCCTAACAGGGGTCCAAAAGGATGCATACATCCATGTTTGCTTGTTGCTACTTGTTTTCCTTCAGTCTAGTATTACACTTCCTTCTGCTGTAAAGACCTGTCAAGCCTACCTTGAGGCCTTTGTATTGGCTGTATTCTTTGTCTAGAATGTATTCCACACAATGGGCACGTTCCTGCCTCCTTCTCATTGACCACCCATGTTATTTTGGCCTGCCCTGCCCCTTTGTGTTCCTCAGAATTATTCATGGTTTCAAACCACTCACCCTCTTTGAATCCACTGCATTTCTATATTGTTCTAATTTATGTAATTTAACCTCCTTAATGCCCCACCCCCCGAATGAGGGTTGTTTACTTTAGAAGAAAGATAAAATTTTTGCTGTGTTTCAGATCATTTTAGCGGTGTTATTTTTTTTTTTTATTTTTATTTTTTTTGCGGCACCAGGGATTGAACTCACAGCCTCGCGCCTGCCAGGGCAGGCGCTTAAGCCACTGAGCCAAACTCCCGGCCCTGGTTTTTTTTAGCGGTGTTATTAACAACAACAGCATGGCTCCTTGTTTGCACTGCCCTCTGGAATGTCAGAGGCAGGAGTTTATCTTATTCAGCACTAATGCTTCTCTCTCCTCTTACACATGAAAGTAACTCACTAAGGATCTAGGGACTGGAGGAATAAATACAAGTGAGTCCAGTGGGATGATCTGAAGTCTCAGGCCAGTGCACATATCAGAGTATGGCTGACCTGAGCTTCCCAAGGCAGGCTCTGCACACCAGTGGGCACCTCCTTGTCATCTTCTAGTGCTTCTCACTGCCACATATTTCTCAAAGACTCTTGACTTCGTTTTAGGGGCCACTTCACCCTTGTGTGTACATTTCAGATGGCCACTGTCTACATCTTCCAAAACCATGAGCCCTGAGTCTCCATATTGAAGTGAATTTTACAGATGAGAAACTCCAAGGTTGTAGGACAAGTGGAAGGAAATGCTACGGAAAGAGCTGTGGGAGGGTGATTTCCGGTCTCCTGTGCCACAGTTTTGAGCAGGAAGGGCCTGAGTGCTGTTTTGTGAATGGCAAAGCTTCTGATCCTCAGAGCTCCAGGTCATTTTCTAGGCTTTGATAGAGGAGACAAGAGCATTCAAACACAATAAACTTTTACCTTGGGTGTAGTGACTAACACTTGTGGGGCACTCACAAATCACAGAGTGCCATATACATCATACCCTCTTCTGGTTGTGATTGTCTTTATAACTACCCTCGGAGACAGAGATTATTGTCAGAGATAAAGAAGCTGAAGTTCTGATAAGCTGCAAGTCACATGGCAGATGGATGATAAATTGATCAGAATCTGAATCGAAGTGTTAAAGAACTAATCTCACCTCGCTGCTTCTCAGCTGTGTAACCTCATATATGCTATTTAATGCTTCAGCTTCTTGAATTTCTCATTTGTAAAACAGAGGAGAGTTTCTGTGCAAGTCAAATGAATTCATGTTAAAGCACTGAATTCACAGTAAGCTCCAAATGAGTTGTTGTACTAGAAGCTCTCCATATGTTAGTTTTTGTACTAGAAGTAAGTGACACACTCCCTATTCCCAAATTCACTTTCTACTCTTTGTAAAACAATTTTTGCTCACTTCAAAAACTTCCCTTGAATTCATATTTTGGAGTCTGCTTTGGTGGGGAGGGGGATCCTAATTAAGGTACAGTTTATCTACTGAGTTTAGCCAGAGGAAGAAGACTCTTTCCTAATGGACCAGCTATGAAGGTGAGATAGTTTTGGAACTTTGACAAGCTCTGGTTAACTGTAGTAGCAATACTGAAGTTCTTGTTTCCAGGGAGGCTGGCTATTCTCAGGGAAATTTGATTCAATTCCACAAACACTTCTCTTATTCATTAAGACACCTACTACTAAAAACATCTGGTCAATTAAATTTAAAACATTAGTCAAACCAGTTTTTGGCATTATATGGTTAAACATCTGGACAAATTAAATTTTAATTAAATGTTTTAACATCATGAAGACTCATTTTCAAATCCAATACCCAAATAGAAAGTATATACCTTTACATTCTATGCCAAATTTGTTGGGCTGGGATTACAATATCTATTCACCACTTAAAAATTTACTAAATTCTAGTGTTAAATAGAAATAGTGATAATGTTCTTGAATCTTCCACATTAGTCCTTATTTTTTCTCAAAACAGCTTCATTTTGCTGGCCAATGTATATGATTTTTTTTTGTTAGACGGTGGTCCATATTTTGCACAGAGTTCTAAGCAGAATGCAGGAGGCTTATATTGAAATTTTACAACTGATTCTAGTTACTCTGAAATATCTAAATGAACAACTTTCCCCACTCGGTTTCTCTTAGATAAAAGAAAGATTCAAGTTTTGCATTTTCTTCGAGGGGAATGTATTCTGTCTAAAATGAAATACTTTGTACATGTTTGAACACACATGTTTACATACACGTAACACATAACATGTTTCTTTGATTAGGATTCTAGCAGGGAACATGTAGAGAAGACAGCAGATTTAAGAGACTTCCAGGAGGCAAAACTCAGTGTGCACTGATACATGGGTTATGGAGATGGGTGGAGTCTGAAGAACTATTTGTAGTATTACTAAAAGCAATGTTGGAAGGGACTTTTAGTCAACTTTTCAAATCCCAATAGAGCGATCAAGCTCTATTTTTTTTTTTTAATTTCTTCTCTCTTTTTTTCACTCGAAGAGTTCAGGACTGTTTACATTAGTCTTGACTTTTCCTGGTTCTTTGATTCATCACAAATCTTTATCTTGGCAAAATAAATCTCTGGCACAAGGTCATATTATACTTTAACCCCTCCAACACAAAAACACAAAAACGAAAACAAAAACAAAGACCATCTTTGGACATCTGTTCGGATGCTGTAGCCAAGAGCAGGGTCCGTGTGGTGCCAGCATGGCAGCCGTGGCTACATATTGCAGTCAGAGTGTGCATGGTGCCAGCGCTAATGATCTGGGCTTCCTGTGGAGGGCCACGCTGCCAGACATCTAATTAGGATCTGCTCAGAGAGGCCTGGGCTGGGGCAGTCAGGCCTTTCCTGCCTCCCTCCTCTCCCTCGGTTGTCTTCTTCCCGCACAGTAATTTAGCATTGTGAGCATTTTTTTAAATTGTGGGCCATTTAAACCAAAGGAAAATAAAAAGCAGGCTTTCATAGAGGTGTTATGTAGAGAGAAGATCAGCTAAAACCAATGACACCCCTGCAGGAGGAAGCCCAAGCATCCTCATTGGAAGGATGCAGATCCTGTTTGACAACTCGTCCATCAGGAGTCATCTGAAGACCTTTCCCAGAGGGCAGCTTACATATCTAGGTGCTGCTGTGGGATGCTTAGCCTGTGGCTTTAATGGGTCCCCTTGTTTCAGAGGGTCATTAGCAGGAAACGACAAGCACATTACTAGTGCAGCTATGTAGGACCAATAGGACTAGGTAGTAAGGACTACATAGTAAGGGACTAGGTAGGACATAGCCATTACTGGTCAGGTTGTGGTATGTCAGGGAACAAGATGTTCCCCTGATAGCTTAAACATTCCCACAGGAAGAGTTTGGAAAATCATAGTCTTCCCATGAGTGCATTAGTTTTGATTTAGGCCCATTGGAATCACAGACTTTCAAAACAAGAAGATGAGAAGGGAGTCAATGATAGAGATTTCAAAAGATAATACAGAAGGGTATCACAGCATGGGAGACTAGAAGCTAAAGTATGGCAAAGATTTTGTTTGCCTTGTTTACTGTGGTTACCCAAAGTTTAGCACCATACAGTTGGTGTTCAGTAAATGATTTAATCAATAAAAAGTAGGTCATCATAGTGGGTACCATCCAGGAATGAGATGAAGATTAAACTATGATACCCTTTGGCTTAACAACATCAATCCATCCGTGAAACCTTTGTCCATAGGACAGTCCCTGTTGTCATCTGTTTCTCCTGTAGCTCCAGTCACACCAAACTAATACTGTCAGGCACTATGTAGTGAACTTTAACAAGGAACAACTTTCTCTCAGCTATTGCTTTTGTGGACTATTTGTTCCTCATCATAATCCTAGGAAGCTCAGTTAGCTCAATTTGTAGGGGGCAAATCTGTCTGCCTCTATGAAAGACCGAGTAACTTGCTCAAGATCAAACAAGTCCTTATGGACTTTAGCCAAACTTCTGCCTTAATTCAACTTCTAGTCTCATTACTTTTTTTTTCTGCTTAGAATGTTCTTCATCCCACTTTTTTCCCCTAAAAATTGTAAGCCCCTTTAGGGTGTACTTCTAGCATTTCCTCAACTATGAAGCCATTCTTGATTCTTTCTTGTTGAGTTCCAGTATAAAATTTTAGTAACCATCACAGCAGTAGTATCAGGGAAACTCCTGTTTCTTTGCCTTTCTATTCCCCATGATAGACTGTGAGAATCCTGAAGGTTACTTATATTCCCAAACTAGACTAGAGATAGAGCATTGAATTATGTACCAAATAACATTGTGATTGTAAAAGAATATTTTGGGATGTCTACCTTTCAAGTGCAGAAATAACTTTGAAAACTATCTTCCCATAGGACCGGATGCTGAATGTACAGTGAAGGAATATGCTGTTATGAAGTTTGGGGGCGGGGTGGAGTGACAGGCTGTTTGGGACTGGTTGTGCTGTCCAGCATCTTGGGAATCTCTGAAGTCCATCCTAAATGTTTAAATGAAGTAAAGTGGTTGGCTTTATAAGTAATAGAAGTCAATTATGTTTGCAGCATCTAATGCAGGAATGGCATTAGATGGTTGAGATGGGCCAGCGCCAAAAACTGCTGAGTGGGCAGGAGGCCTGATTTTCAGCCTCCCTCTGCATCCATTTGTGATAATCCAGGTCTGGCTTTCAACCCGTCACCATTGTAACGAGACTTGCACAGGACAGCCTTTGCCCCCAGAACAGACATATCCTGAATCAGGAGGCCACTTATATAGATTTTTAAAACCAACCACACTTATACACACACACATGCTTTCTATATACACTTTTTATCTTTATTGTAACCAACACTTTTCAAACAGGCCTGCGAACCTTCAGGTAGAGTTGAAATACTTAGATGTGGTAGGGCATCTTATCTCCCCTATGAAATAGACTTCGCTGAGATGCAGAGGAAACAGATATTCTGTGACTCAGAGTGATTGAGGTCAGCTTGCCTTTGGGCTTCAGGGTAGGCATGAAAGTTGCAGGCAATGATTGAAGCAACATGCATTTGTGCTACATTCACAGAGAGGCTGGCATCGTCTCCCAGCAAGAGGCCTTTAAGATAATAATAATAAAGTTGTGAACAGTAAAGATGAACATCTATTGTCCTGTTATATTGTTCTAAGCATTTACCACATTATAACTGTCTAATGATGCCCTTTAGTAATTAGCATGTGGGTAACACTTTTTCATGAGCTCCACAAAATGCTTTGGAGGGAGGCTTCTTTCTAGAGGACTTGGGTTTTCTATTGGACTAGACTTCATGTTTTCCTAAATGTCTCACTTGTCTCTTATGCTAGTTGTAAAATTGTTCACTGGTTATTTCTCACCCTCCTCCCAGAGCCCTTGGATGTGAAGTTTCTGTACTACCCCTGAGAAGATGGGGCCATTTTCCATCTCTTTAAACTGGCTGTAACTTTCTTTAGCCAGTGAGATGTTAACAAAGTTGATTCAAACTGGTGTTCTGGATTCCCTAGAACACCAATGTTCTTCATGATATTAGTTTTCTGGGATTATTATTTAAGACAAAGTCTTACACTGAGGTTCCTCATCTGCAAATTGCCTATGTGTTACAAAGAAATGAGAACTAACAAGTGTTTGGCACAGTGAGCATTGAGACCTATTCTCAGATCCATCACGTTTGAGCTTGTGCTAACCTGCTGAAGAATTAGAGGTCAGGGCAATAAGGACTGGGGAGTCCTAGCCAACAGCCTGACCATACCTAGACATATGTATGTGGCCATTCTTTATGAACCAGCTGCTGGCCTGTCCACAAACTGAGCCTTGACTACAAGAATGGCCCAGCTAAACCAGAGTACTGTGATTTATTAAATGGTGCTGGAAGTTGGTAAATTTTGGACTACTTCATTATACAGCAGAAATTAACCAACATGTTACTTACAACAACTGTGCAGAATCAAGAAAAGCAAGTATGATGAGCTCATGACTCAATTTAAAGAATTATGCATCTCCAAGGATTTGCCAAGGAGTAAATAGTTAGATGGATGATTCTCAAAGTGGGCTCTCCAAAATATCAATGCCCTCTGTGATGTTTGTAGATATCTTGGTACCACTGCTCAAGATCAGTGTTTGACCTTCAGGTTGCTCATATGTAATATTGGGATAAACTTTTATGTAATAGAGAACTACAGATAATACAAATAATGTGTTCAGCACAACGAGTGACGCAATGAATAATAAAAAGAAAAGAAAACATGTGCTGTTCATTTTTTATGCTTTAGCCATCATGCAAATGTAGTGCATAGAGTAATCTTAATCTCATTTGGGCTCTTCCATGACTCAGTAATCAGGTATCATGTATTATCCCCATTTCATAGGTGAAAACATTGAGACTTAAAGATAAAAACTTCTTGTCTTAAATCACATGATCACCAGTGGAAAGGTGATTCAGAGCCTGCATCATTAATTATAGTGCTGTCCTGTCTCTTTCTCAGTAAATGGCAATTGTCCTTTGTTTCACTGTTACTTTTTTTTTTTAAAAGGGAAACTCTCCTTACTTATATTGCAGCATTTTTAATTTGAGTGGGTCTCAATTTTTTTGTCATATAATCCTTAACAAAATTCAAAGCTAATCCCACTTGAAAAGCCTAAAATGTAATACAAAGTAAAAGCAAAATTACTCTGACTGAACCAGCTATGGAGCTCCAGAGCCCTCCCTTCCTGTGACAACTGCATAAAACCTTTTGCCCTCTGTCGAGCACAGTTGGAAAATATTGGTCTGAA
Source organism: Dasyprocta punctata (assembly GCA_004363535.1). Classification (NCBI taxonomy): domain Eukaryota; kingdom Metazoa; phylum Chordata; class Mammalia; order Rodentia; family Dasyproctidae; genus Dasyprocta; species Dasyprocta punctata. Next base: position 36,000 of record RJWM01008804.1, read on the forward strand.
ACAGAGTTGAGTGGATTTGCTGGCTGGCAGATCTAGTCTTGCTGTCTCCAGGGACTTCAGCCTGCTGGTTTTCTGCAGGATCTGAATGCCTGTTTAAATGCAGATGAAGAGGCTCAGAAGGATCCTGGAGTTTGGTACAGGTCAGAATACAGTCAGCTTCCTGACCCTTTGCTGGTAAGGCCCATGACATAGCCTAGGCCACAGTGGGGTTCCTAGAGCAGGGGATCTGTAAGAAAGATTTCCAAGAAAGCTCCTTCTTACAAAGCCAGATCTAAAGATAGTGCTGGCTCAAAGGCAATGAGGAATGACCTCCTCTTCCCTCCTTCTCCTCCTCCTCTCTTACTCCACTCCAATTAAGTCGTTTTCCTTCCTCTCCACTGGTACCACTGGGTTCTCTCCAGGCCGCAAGCAAATGGTGCATTAATCACGCATGGATCAGCCAGTGCACTGGGATGGTGGGAAGTGGCTGATTTATGAACTGGCCCAAAGTGTGGGGAGTCTGGGAGTGGGCGAGGCAGGCCCAGCTCAGGGAGCATATGGGAACCCCTCCTCTAGGACCAGACCCATATGTTCCGCTGCAGGTCCATATGCTGTGTGGGTTGGTTCCCCACCCCTTGACACTGTTGAGGCTGCCTGTCTGCTGTAATGTGCAAGTAACTGGGTCTGCCACATGGCCTTCTGGCAGCGGAACATACCCTCTTCCACAGCCTGAGACCTTGGGGCTGAGGTCTTGCAGCTCCTCTTATAGATGAGAAAAGGGCTACCGTTATGCCCCCGTCAATATGAATTATTGGCATCATTTATTTAGGAATAATTCACAAGATACAGGTGAAATTGGATTTTTCTCCTACTTGCTAGAAGAGGAAATTGAGACATGATATCAGTATTACTAATAATCATAATAAAGACCAACTATTGCACGTGCATCAGGTGCCAAGTTCTGTTACAATCACTTTTTATATATGTTAACTACAGACATGCAAAAGTAGTTGCTTAAGTCATAGATGAAGCATCAAAATTAGAAGTTGAACTCAGACTTATGCTTTCTATAACTCTCTTTTAAATTTTTTTTTATTTTTTAAATTTATTTTTAGTTTTATTTACTTTTTATTTTTTGATACTGGGAATCGAACTCATAACCTAGCATTTGCCAGGCAGGCACTGTGCTGCTAAGCTATATCCCTGGCTCTGTAACTCCCTTTTAATTATAATTCACCTTTCATTTATTCATCCATTTATTCAACCACTCAGTGAATGTTTCTAGGGCTCTCAGCATACATCAGACTCTATATGAAATACTTAGGATTCAACTCAGTACAAAGCAGACACGGTTCCATCTCTCATGGAAAACACTTTTTAGTGGTATAAGAGACAGCATCACAAATTTTAAACAGCTAACAAGGAAACTTTGAACTACAAGTTGCAATAATTTAAATGAAGAGCTTGGGCCAAAGCAAGCTATTTATGAAAATAATAGGAGCAGAGGAAGTTGTAAAGGAACAGAGCCTGTAGTTGAGTGAGAGATGTCTGCACAGGACCTGAAGGAGGAGTGATCCTGCTACGTTTGAGGTTTAAGTCTTAGAGGTACAGAGTAAGCTAGAGGCGGCAGAGAATGGTAAAAGTTGGGATGTGAGGGAGGCTTTTGGCAGATCACAAAGGGTTTATGAAACTTACTGAGGTGAGTGCATTAAAAAGTTTTTGCAGCATTTTAAGCAGCTTAGAGACACCCACCAATAGTTAATATTGATAAACAACAGCCTAGCCTGCTTGTTAGTAGTTAATGTGACATCCCCAGTGCCTTGCAATCCCCAGAGATTTCCCAGAAGAAGAAGCCAGTTTAGGGAATTGTCATCGGAATAGGGAAATAGACTCAACTGGTCTGTACATACCTCTCAGGGCTGGTACTTAGCACCTTGCAGTGTACCAGAAGCATAGGAATCATGGAATGTGGATGCATCCTTAAAATTTGAAAATCACTTCTGAGTCTTTAAGACTATGTTTTGGTCTTCATAAGTTCTTAAGTGATGTCATTACTCCACCTCATTAAGTTTTACTACACTACTTTAGTGTTATATTTTTTCATTTGCACAATTTTTTCCTTTGAAAATACAAACAGCTTTGAGATATTTTATTACTTTCTGCCATTATTTTAGATTTTTAAAGCTTCCATTCCAGCCGACTTGACACAAGGGTAAGTTCTAATAGCCTGCAAAGGTTAGATTTTATTTAACAAACATTTATATAGAGATTGTTCTATTCTTGGTTCATATCTAAATGCATTATGAGAGCCTATAATAATAAGCCTTTAACACCAATGCTACTAATGTCATTCCTATTTTAGGGATAAAGAAATGAAGCACAGAGAGATTAAATAAAACAGCCCAGCTCACACAACTAGTAAATGGCAGACTCCAGTTTGGGCTCTGGCAATTCTTTCTTAGTGTCAAAGTGAGTGGATATTCCAATCAGATGGACAAGTCCAGTACAGAGGGAATGGCTCTGTGTCGCTGTACTCACAACCTCAGGCCCATGAGCCACAGTTGCAACAGAAAGGCAGCTAACTAAGCACAGTGTGATCATGTTTCCATTCTCTGGGTCTCCTGCTTCTGTTTTCCTCCAGCTGTCCCTTTCTCCTTTCCTGTCCTTCCATTTTCCTGCATCCTTCTTCTCTTTCTGCCTGTCTGGACCCATTTCTGCAGTGCCTGTTCTTTGTCCTCTCTCATCCATAGCCTCTGACCTCCAGCAGCTCATGGTCTTGACAGTGTACACGTCTGCGTATGTCCCCTTAATTCAGAGGGCAGTTTTCTGAACAGCCAGGTTCTCTAATTTACTCTATATATGCATTGTGGTCACTGACTGGCTGGGTCTCCAGGAAAGCTGGTGCTTTGCCATTCCTGTGATTTAGGAATCTGACCTACTTCATGTTATACCTCTCCTACAGCACTCTTGTTCAGTCTTTCCTGAAGACTTGCTAAGACACAAGTTGACACATTGCATTACAGTTTACAAACTTCTTGAATAATCAACTTTGAGTGCTGTCAGAATGAGTATAATAGGGGTAAGCGAACTTTTGGTTATAAAGGCCCAGATATTGAAGATCTCAGTTTTTTTCAGGTCATTCATTACCTGTCACAACTGCTTAACTTTGCTGTTGTAATGTGAAAGTAGTTTTCTTAAAATACAAAGAAATGTCCATGGCTATGTTCCAGCAGACTTTATTTACAAAAATTGGTACTAGGTGGATTTGCTCTGTGGGTCATAGTTTGCTGATCCCTGTAGAAAAATCCTGATTTCTCCGTGTATACACTGTCCCCTGTGAATGTTCTGATTCAACAAGATGAACACTGAATCACAGTAGTAATGTGGTGGTGTCTTCAAACTTTCCACCAGCGGGGCTTTCCAAAACTTGTGGTTATGTGACAGGAGACATTGTTCCAACCAGAACTGGGAAACATTTGCCCTAATCTTCGTGAATATCCACTGGTCAAGGGAGTCAAGGAAAGTGTGAGATGTAAAACTGAAGTTAAAACAATGCTGAATATGAATATACACTTATGTACAAATGATTCTTCAACGGTTTGATGTTTTTGTGCCTCTTGCTTGGGTAAATCTATGGTGATGATGCTGCTGGCTGATCCCTCTGAGCCAGCTTGCTTGATAGGATAGAGAGGAGGGATGAAAATAGGGGCACTATGGGAGCTGGAGCAGAATAAGATGAATGGATGATTGTACCATGAGCAAGAGGGTGATTTCCAGGTCTTTCCTGTAAACATGGAGATATTACTAAGGGAAATGCATCCTGTGATAACAGCCACCAAGTGATTGCCTGTGTGCTGTATTCAGGTACATTTAATTAATTAATTAACTAATGGCTATAAATGTCCTTAGACAGAATGTATATTGCTGGTCTCCTATTTCGCTATCAGTCCTCTTTTGAAATTATAGTTTGTCATATGTGCAGATCCTTTTCACCACTTTCTGAACCCTCTCTGTCTTCAGTGTATTTTCCTTTCAAACAGCCAGCAACTTCGGCTGTTTCTCTGGGGACTTACTCGGGGAGAGTAGAGCCTCTTCCTACACTAAATTGAGTATAAAGAGCCTTGGAATTTGCACCAGAGCAGCCCTTAGCCAATAGGTGGATGCAGTAACATAGATGCTCTCTTCGTTGGATGGGGCCACTACTGTGGCAGGTGGCTTATAATCCAGTGTTCTCTGTGGGAGCAGGTTGTGAAACTTGCCATAAAATAGCATCCTTGAATAGCTTTGCCTTTCCTGTTTCCCTCTTATCAGTTTCTCCTGAAGAGCACTTCCCCCATAAATCACAGTACACAAATTTACAAATTGGGGGATAGAGATCTGAATAGGGTGGTATGCTCAGCTAGTCTATATATGCCCCCTGGGTAAGGGACTCAGTGTTTACTATTGTATCAGAAAGAGTGCAGGACTCTTGAAATCAAGATAGTTCTTTAAATTTCAAAACTATTGTTGAGCCTAGGACCATGTTTACTTTTTATGGTAAATTCTAAAATGATGGCATTACTCCACATCATTAAATTTTGAAGTCTATCTCAAGATACATTCTCTGCAGAAAAATGTGAAGAGTCACTAAGGAGAGGTAGAAGACATCTAGCCCCCAAAAAGGATATGGCTCATTGGTTAGAGGAAAGGAAGAGAAAATCAACTTAATTTAGAATCATAACTTACCCACCATTTCTTTCCATGCATTAGACTTAATGACTTTATAAAATAAGAAAAAGTGGGTGAGAGTATGCTCTTCAAATGCCTGCATATGAATCTTACTGGACCCTTCCTGCCCTCTTTTCTTTTCAGGATGGTGGTCCAATGGGGCACCTATATTGCTGCCATTTTACTCTCTAGTAGCACATATTTCTAAATGCTTTATTGCTTTCACTGTCTAAGTCCATTTTACATTCCTGTAACAGAATACTTGATGCTGGTTAATATATAAACAAAATAGGTCTATATGGCTCAGGTTATAGTGGTTAGAAAGTCCAAATAGCATGGTGCTGGTAACTGCAAGACTCCCATTACATGGTGGAAAAATAGAAGTGGTAGGGGAAGCAGGTGTACACACAAGAGACTGCACACATGGGTGGCACTACTTTACAGTAACCCACTCCATTTGTTTTGAATCCAGCTATTGCAATTTAACCTACTTCTGAAATACAAGCATTAGTCCCTTACACATTTGGTGTCTCCATGACCCAAAATGCCTCCTAAATTCCCCACTACTTCTCAACACTACTACTTTGGGGATCAAGCTTCAACATGAGTTTTAGTGGAAATAAAACATAGGACTCTTCTTTCCTTTTTGGTGTATTTTCTATTCTGTGCACCATGAAACAGGCTGTCTAATTATCATATGAAGGAGCAGAAAGAGAGTTTCATACTCATTAAAAAATGATGTTAAAAAGTCTCCTGTTAAAGAAAGAAATAAATGTGGGTAAAATTGTATTTTAACATTGCGTTTTATTTCTATATAGCATGTGGTTCCTTGGGTCAATGATATTTGCCTATAATTGTGCACATTTAAGGTGAAAACATAGATTTTTGATATCTAGGAACTTAGAGAGACAATCAATGCAATCAAACAAATAAATGTATCTCCCCCCATCACCCCTGCCCCGCATCATTACTATTTTTTTGTGTGTGGGAAGAGCACTTAAGATCTGTTTTAAACTGGGCATCAGGGTATAGGTCTGTAATCCCAGCACTCTGGGTGGCTGAGGCTCACAAATTCAAGCTCAGTTTGGGAAAATCAGTAACTTACTGAGAACCTGTCTCGAAGAAAAAAAGTTAAGTTTGTGCATGTAGCTCAGTGCAAAAGCCCTGGATTCAATTCCCAGTATTACCTCCCTGAAAAACAAACAAACAAAAACTACTTTCTTAGTGAATTTTCTAAGTATACATTATTAACTCTACTCTTCTTGCTTGACATTAGACTTCCTACATAACTGTTGGTTGATACCCTTTGGTCTGTATCTCCCCATTTTCTTCCCTCTCCTGTGCCTGGTAACTACAATTTGATGTATTTAACATTTTATAAATTCCACATAGGTGAGGTTATATAGTACTTATTTTTTGATATCTGTTTTATTTCACAAGGCATACTGTACTCCAGGTTTATCTTCGTTGCTGCAAATGACAGGATCTCCTTTCCAAAAAATGATTGAATAATATTCCACTCCACATACTATACATTTTTATGCATCATTAAAGTATACTAAGATTTCTATGTCTTAGTTGTTGTGAATCATACTGTAATAACATGAATATTCAGATCTCTGTGAGGTGATGGTTTCATTTCCTTTGTGTGTATGCCCAACAGATTTCTGGGTCATACAGTAGTTCTATTTTTAATTTTTTGAGAAACTTCTATACTGGTTTCCATAATGGCTGTTCTGATTTTCATTTCCTTCAGTATTAAAAGAAATGGGTCTCTTTTCTCCTTGTCAATACATGTTGTCTCTTATCCTCTTGATAATAGCTATCATAGCAGGTGTGAGGTGATAGCACCTTGTGGTTTCAGTGAACCTCTTTTCATATACCTTTTTGTTCTTTTGATCAATAGAGCAGAAAAATGTCTATTTGAGTCCTTCGATTATTTTCTAATAAGTTATATTTTTTTTCTGTTGAGCTGTGTGGCAGTTGGGCCAATGATATTTGTGTATTAAGGAGGTTCTGTAACACTTACCTGGATATGAACATTTAGAGAATTTTTAGAGTCACGTTTTGATGAACCTTCCATCTTCCTACCAGTCCCCGCCTATAAAAGTTGCTCTGAAGGGGGCCACGATTCCCAGTGTTGGGTAGGAGCTGTCTTGTACCAGCTCCCAAGGACCTCTTGCTGACTTTTCAGGAATTGTACAAATAGTCAATGTCATACGAGCAGCTTGGAAATAGCCAGGTGGAGATATTTACCTTATGGAAATAGTCAAATGCTACAAATCAAGGCATCCGTTTCCCACCTCTGTTCAAAAGAACTGACTCTTTAGCTTCTCCCAAAACACCCCTGACAGAGCCCAAGGGAGCCCTGTTTCAGCCCTCTTGCTGTCTGCCAGTGTCTGGTGGACTCGCTGGATTAACAACAAGGGGGCCAGGTGAAAGCCCAAGTCAGGGTGACTGCAAAGCACTCCTTCCACAATCCTCGATGTGACCTGCATAACCTTGTGGAAGGCTTTTGCTCTTCCCTGCAGTCCTCTTACATTAAAAAATGAAATATCAAAATAGGAGAGGTGACACAGGTTTGCAGTCTCATCTACTTATGAGTAGGAGGTTGAGGAACAAGGATCACAAATTTGAGACCAGCCTGGGCAACTTAAAGACTAGTTCTCAAAATAAAATTTAAAAAAGGCTTAGTGCTAAGGTACTTTTCTCATCTTCATGAAGCCTTGGGTTCAATGCCCAGTACCACAAAACCCCCCCAAAACCAAAATAAACGAACAAAAAAGAACAAAGACAGAAAAACCTCAGAACCAAAGCCAACAAACAAAACAACAAAAACCCAGAAAATGTCTATCTTTCTACATGTGGAAATACATTTTTATGAGAGAAATTAAGCAATATTTGATGGTAGTGCTTTTTCCTCTCAGAATATTTGAATATTTTGAGGTTGCAATCTTACCATTGTGCAGAGAGGAAGGAACGTCTGCAGAAGTGCTGACTTGTGGGTGGATGCTAAGATGTGAATGGTAAGATTTAGACTCGTGACAGGCAGCCTTACCAATAGCCATCAAGTCAGAGAATGACCCTTACTCTATGGTGGGGATAATAGGGGTGGTGTTGAACTAAGCTGTTACGAATGTGCCTATGAATCTATGTCAGCCCTTCTAAGTAGCTTTCATGTTCATTTACCATGGCTCTGAGGTTTATAATATGAACTCACAGTTCAGTGCTGAAAACTAGGATGTCAACAACTAATGACAACAGAATAGTTGGGTAATCATCCCCAGCCCCACGGCCCTGCCTTCCACACTTACTGTCTGAATGAGGTATGTGTGTGTGTGATCAAATACATTTGTAGTTTTAAATCAAGCAGACCAGGGTTTGGATCTTAGCTCTTCAATTAATCGCAGGTAAGTCATTTAACTTCCATTTTGTCCTTACGAAATGACAACAATAATACTTGTTTTTTGGAGAAAAAAATAAGGGTTTCTTAGGCAAAGAAATAGAACAAAGTCACCTGGGGGAAGGAACAGCTTACGCAAAGGCGGAGAGGAGCACCGTGTGACGCAAGCATTAAAATTAGGCAGTGAGTTAAGAACCAGAGTATTTGATACTCTCTTTCTTTTGAAGAAAAGTAACTTTTTCATTTTCTCTGACTCTCAAGACCACATACTGAGAAGAGCTAGATTTTAAGTTCCCTCATGTAAAACTCTTGGGCTTGTTCTCACCCACTCTGGTATAAGCCCTTGTGCAGAGGGAGGTGGTCTCCATCTCTGACTTTGCTCCAGTTCTGCTTTTTCAAGGTCTAGACCTAGGAATATGGAATTATTGAGAAAGCATTAGATACTTCCTTCTCCTGGGCAAATATAGTGCTGCTAGAGGCAGCACTGGGCCTCATTCTGCATTTCAGACTTGCCCTCCTTAGCCATTTTGGCAGTGGATGAAGGCGATGATAGGCAATTGTGGATCTGGAGTGAGATGTGGGAAACCAGGAGGGGACTGAATTATTTGGGGAGCTTTCTCCAAGTCAGGGTCTAGATCTGGAAGGTCCAGTGGCTGGAAGGATGAATCGCTGTGTTTATGAAGAGGCTCCCTGGGGGACTCAGACGCACCTTTTTACCCCCCATCTCTCCAGTTCCCTTTTCCTGTCCTTGAGCCTGCTGGCATGGAGTGACCTGCAGACAAACTCCACACTAGTTTTTAGGGGCATTGTCCTAAAGAAGCAAGGCCTGGGATTCTTCTTTGGATGTTTTATTTATTATTCTAAACAGCATCCTTTCTCTCAAATGTAAGATTTTCCCTCTAGAAATAAAAACACAGAAGAGGTACTCAAAATGAGTGTTCTTCCCCCTGAAAAGTGCCCCATTTCTGGTTGAATGCTTTCATCTTTTAGAAATTCTTTATATGCTGTGCAACAGCATTATAATGACAATAACAAAAACCCCAAATAAAGCTGTTTTCATTTTTCATATTTACTCCAGACCTTGCCCACATGCAGACATAATTTTTATAGTTTTACTCATAGTGTACAAATAATTCTGTATTCTGCTTTGTTCATTTAACATTATATCATAAACAAATGTGGAGTTTCTTTGCTATACTCCTAATTAGCATTTTTATTGGCTACATATTATTCCATCAAGTTGATACAATTTTATTTGCTTAACCATTTCTGTTACTGGGTATTTATGGCAGTTACAATTATTTTTAATAATATGCATTAAAATAGCAGAAATAAGTATCTTAAACACAATGGTTTTATAATTTCTTTGTATTCAAATGATTTACTTTGTATTTAAATGATTATATTCTCTGAGTAAAATTCTCAGACTTGATAAAGTGATCTGAAAATGTTTCTGAGTCCTAGTTTATAATGCAACCAAAAATGTTTACCAGCTTGATCAGAATTTTAATTTTATATGTTTTTACATTCAATTTTTCTCAACTTGGAGTATTGCCATTGTTAAGAAATATTGTTGCTAACTGTGACTGTACTAGGAAGAAGACCAAAGAGCAACAGGGAGAATTCTGTGCCAGGCATATAAACACATAGCAAACTCTACTGCATAACAGAGGTGTGGAATTTATCCTGTGTTGCTGCTTAATGGATCTGACAAGCTTCAGTGTAGCTTTGGGAGAACCAAGCAAAGACAAGATCTATCAATAAAGAAGCAGCATGAATAGCTGAATTTGGGGGTTCAAGGTAAAACTTTTCAGAGTGTATCAGTCAGAGATCCCTAGAAGAACAGTCTTAATGTGTGATGAGGATGATGATGATGATGATGATATATCATTATACATTATATATGTGATAGAGTACATAGTATATAATATGAAGGATTTAGTAGGTTACCTTCAATGGTCGCCTATGGAATCAGGGATGGAAGAATGTAAAAGGGCTGTCTGCTGCCCAGGAGAGCTGGAGGATCCAGTTGCAAGCGGAAGGCCTGGGGCTAACTCATCGGAGTCCTTGTCAGAAAGCTGGAGAACCTGCACTACCGCAGAGGAATGTTCAAAGGTTTTGGCAAAGACCTTTGAATGGCTTCTCTGAAAAAACAAAGAGGAAGGCTTCCTTCTTCAAATTATTTAGTGAAACAATGGGACCTTTTCCTCCTAATCTTTTTTCTTACTGTTGAAATTTATTTCTAATAGTTCTAGAGGGTGGGAAGTCCAAGATCAAGCTGTAGCCAGATTCCATGTCTGATAATGGAAGCCTCTGCTTCCACCATACTCCTGTCTTCTTACCAAGTCCTCCCATGGAAGAAGGGATGGACACTGTGTGCCTACATAGTGAGGCAGGTAGGGAGGGTGGTATGAAAAGCCAGAGTCTTTCTGACCCTTTCAGAAGGATAATAATGTCATGATCTAAGGCTCTACCTCTTAATACTGTTCCACTAGAAGTTGGAATACCACCTGAATTTCAGAGGTATTCAAGCCATAGTACTATCATAGTCAGAACAAATGTTAAGTTTCTTTATCTTCAGTTAACAAACTATTTTTACAAAAATTTTGTATTTATAGAAATACTGAGAGATTAGTACATTGAATTCTCATATACCCTCTGCACACGTGCACAACTGGTGGTACTTTTGCTGCAGCTATAAATTTGACCAGTGTTCAATGTTGAATGGCAGGTATCTACACCACTCTCAAGTGTTGTTGCCTTAAATATTTGCACTTTATCTGTTTTTCTCTGGTCTATGGCAACTGTTGACCTTTTTACTGCCTTGATAGTCTGACTTTTGACAGAATGTCACACAGTTAAAGTTGCACAGTATGTAGCCCTTTCAGACTGGCTTCCTCACTTAGCAATATGCATTTAAGTTTCCTTTATGTCTTTTCATGGCTCAACAGCTCATTTTCTTTTATTTCTGAATAATATTCAGTTGCCTGCATATAGCATATTCATTCACCTACTGAAGGACATGTTAGCTACTTCCAAGTTGTGGAACTTATGAAGACAGGTGATATAACCATTCCTGATCTTTCAAATTTAGCAAATGTAGCAGAATCTAATGATTTATTTTAACGAGAGAGATTATTTATGCCTGCATATGATAATAGCATTTTTTCAGAAAAATTTAGATTTGAACACTATCCAAGATTTTGTTATAATTTTATTTTTTAAAAATTATATTTTGAAAATAATCTGCAAAAATGTAGCTTCCATATAACCTTGGACACATTTCTATAAAAAGAAAAAGTTTATGTCTTTAATAGTCATACACAATCATCAAAACCAGAAAATTAATATTGATGTACTATTAAGATTTGTACTTGCAATATAATATTGTATTGTAAGATAACTAAGTGATAGACTTTATTTGAATTTTGGCAATTTTTCTCTTAATGATCTTTCCTTCTTCCATGATCCAATTCAGGATCCAACAATAAGTCGTCTTATTATCTCTTTGGTCTCCTTCAATCTGCAATGATTCCTTAGTCTTTCATTTCTCCCGTGATCTCAACACTTTTGAAGAGTATTGTTATTTTGCAGAAAATCCTTCAATCTTGACTTGTTTGAATTTTTTGACTCCTTATGATCACCTTGGGGTCATGTAATTTTGTTATGCATACCATAAAAGTAAAATTGTATCCCTTTTTATATCAGTGGGTATATAATGCTAATATATGCTATCATTGGTAAGATTGACTTTGATTATTTGAGATGATGAATACCAGCTTTATTTATCACTATTAACTCTTTGTAATTATTGCATGGCTTAGGGAGAAGAAAAGATCACTATTTAATTTTGATTATTATTTATGTAGATTATTTCCTATTTTTCTTTTCTTGTGAATTTTATCTATGTCCAGGTGATGGCTGAGAAATCTAGAGGAAAGGAGAACATTTAACTACTATTTGGGAAAGTTTAGTGAGGACACAAATCATAAAGGATATGTTAAAACTGAAGACAAGGACATCTAAAAGTACATGGTGAGAACATCTTAGAAGAGGTATGGGAATGAGAAAGCAAAACTTTTGTTTCCACTGAAGTTTTAGCCTCTGTGATCATCACTTTCCTTGAACATAAAATGGGGATGCTGAAAATTAACATCAAGCACTTGCTGAACATTTCCCAGTGTAGCACTAGGCATAAAGTCAGTTTCACTTTACTGTAGGTAATTCTCCATACTTTAGGAAGGCAAGTGCTAGGATACAGAACTCTTTCTATATTTCTGCTTTGTGTGAGAATTCTTTGCTTCTGTTGGCCTCTGCCAGCTTATAGGACCTAAAATGTGAACTCCACAGAGAGGAAATTGTTGTCTGCCTCCCGCTGCATGCAACTCTGTCTTAAACTTGTTTTAAATTCACATTGGTGAAAAATGGGCTTGCATCCCTCTGTGAATTTAAATACTTACAACCCAGGAATAAATGGATCGCATGGCTCATTTATCTTGCAGCCATTAATTAATGGTGGTTAATTGTAGTTATGAGCTATTGAATTCCAGGCTCTTGCACCCATACATTTCCTTTAATGTATTCAGAGTACCATGGAGGCAGTGAGTTGGAGACTGAAAGAAACACTGTTCGGAGAGCAGCTACTCACAGTCCTGCCCCTGCTCCTTTGTCTTTTCAGTGAAGACTCATCACTACACCAGCCTCAGAGGCTGGCCCAGGACAGTGGCTGCAGTCCCACAATGCACTGCTTTCTTGGCACTCCCCTGAGTGTTTATTGTCACTGATATTTATGGAGCGATCCACTGGCTGAACTCTTTATTTCTTACAAAAGAGAAGTCAATTAATGTACAACAGTAAGAACTGTAAAAAAAATCCACTAATGACAAAAGACTGTGATGTGTAGAAGCAGCTTTTTTTGTAGAATGATAATGTTTCTCTTAAATATGTTAATCATACTGTCTAGGGAGGAACCACTGGAGGTGTGGATGTCTTGGGCCTTTTCAGGTAAACTTTTGGAGACTTCTCTGTCTTCACAGATCAGTAGTTATCGCTGAGTTTAAGAATGTGATAGGTAGATTTCTCAGATGATCCCAAGATTTCTCCGTTTTGGTGTAGACTTTGGGTATAGTGGGTCTGACCTGGTCAGGTGAACCCTTTAAAAAAAGGTTTAGAAGTCAGAGACAGAATCAGAGAGATTTGACAAGTACTGCTCATGTTGGCTTCAAAGAAGCAAATGACCAAACTATGGAGCGAGTTATGTTCTAAAAACCTCTGTGTGATCACCAGGAGATGAAACAGCCTCCAGCTGGCAGCCAGCAACAAGACACAGACCTGAGTCCTACAATCACAAAGAAACAGTGGCCCCAAAGGACTCAGAAGCGGACTTTTGCTAGATGAGCACCAAATGAGGACACAGCTGTCTGGCAACTTGATTTGTAGCCCTGTGAGCCCCTGTACAAAAATCTCAGCTATAATGTCTCAAATTTCTCATGGATATTGTAAGATGATAAATTTGTGTTGTTCTGATCCACCAAGTTTGTGGTAAAATATCTATCTATCTATCTATCTATCTATCTATCTATCTATCTATCTACATTACATAGCAATAAGCAAGAAATACATAGAAATATGCTATTTCCTCATCTTACCTGGCTTGTCATAACCTTTATTATGAGTTTTTGCATTTTAAGTCCTTCCCCCACCATGGCACAGAGCTTGTGCTCTTGGAGATCTTGAATTATATCATCTTATACTCTAAAGTGGTTGGGGACTTTGCAATGCCTACAATATAAGGAATACACTTGCTAATATGACCTTCATGGTCCCTAAGCACCTTGAAAGTCTCATTTCTTCTTGGGCCTATTTATCGACCCTACATTTAGCCTAAGGAATTGCTCCTTGCTTCCTTGCACAAGTTCTGCCCCATTGTGCCATTGACCATACTTCTTCCTCTGGTGAGTGAGCTGATTCCCAAGGTCCTGTGCTCACATTCCCTTCCCTAGGGTATTCCGCCACATCATTTCCTCTGGGACCTCCACATTACTACCCCACTTGTCAGGACAAGTAGTTCCACAGTGTGTGAGCTTCTTCAGGAGCTGTCATGCAGAAAACTTTGTGAATGAATGACGGTTCCACTCACCAGGCTTTCGAGGTGACCAGAGATCCTACTTTCTTCGTACATGGAAACGGTTCTTTGTGATGCTCAGATTTTCAGTTCCTTCAACATATAAAAGCTCACTTTTTTCTGAGAGGCTTTGCAGTTTGGATTTTCTGAAATATCCTTGTCTTAGAATCTCACATGGCTGGTTCCACCTCAGTCTAAATATTGCTGCTCCATAAGCCCTTCTCTGAGTATTCCATGGAAGACACCTCTTCTTCTCTCCCATCAGTCTATCAAATTGTTCTGCTTTATTCACTTCAAAGCATTTGCTGTTATATGAAATGATTTTCTTATTGGTGTGGGGCTCATTTATTTCCTAGCACTTTTTTTAAAGTTAGCAAGTTTATTATCTTACTCTCTGTTTTATTTACTGAATCTGACTTAATGTAGGCTCTCACAAAATTATTGAATGAATGAATCAGAAAACATATTAAATAGCAAACATTCTTGGGTCTTCTCATTTGAGCTCATCAAGGTTTTATAGTCTTTTTATTCTCAAGCTCAGTTTATAAAGCCTCTTCTCTGGTTAAAAAAAATTAACGATTCCTGTACACTTGTAAAGCACAGTTTTGAGAGATTATGTAACATTTAATAAAGATACCAAAATTTGCATTCATATATATGTGGCAATAGATGCTATCATATGTTTCCTAGCTTATTTCTTCTCAAATCAGGCATTGATATCCCGAGGTGCTGAGAGGTTAGCTACCGATGGCTTATAGCTGAATTCTTGGGGAATTTTTCTTGGCTCAAGAGAGTTGTTTTCCATGAATGGTCAATGTGGAAATACAAAGAACCTCTGACAGATTTCAGTCTTAAATTCTACCAGTATTGTTCTTAAGAGCACTCCTTAATATCCTGTGTGCAAAACACAAGTGTATTTTTTTCCCAGAGAACTCAATTTGTGACAGTTGGGGCCAGAAGTGGTCAGGGGCACAGACTCTGAAATTAGTTTTCAGATTGTCTGCTAGCGAAATGGCAATGCACACTGTCTTAGTTACTTTCCTTGTTGCTGTGACAAAATATCCAACACCTACAAGTTAAGGGAGGAAAGGTTATTTAGCTCACAGTTTGTAGATGTTTCAGTGCATAATCGATTGGATCCATAGCAGTGCGGCTTGTCAGAGGGGAATGGCAGAGGAGAACCAGTTTATTGCAAGCAGAAGACAGAAAAAGCAAATAAGCAAGGGAGAAGATAAGCCTCTTTCTGTCCTCTACATCACATGAAGGCTACCTGGATTAGGGCAATGCCAAACCAATCAGTGTACTGATTTACTAATCATGCATCCTTAATCCCAGCATCACACAATCTAGATTCAGCCACCTCTGAAGAAGCCCCACTTATGGTCACATGAAGCTTTGGGGTGGGGACATGTAGACACAAGCCATAACTCACACTCTACCACTTATGGTTTGGAGAGTACTTACTGCTCCAGAAGGAAGGAGTAATGCAGTTGTTAAAATGTAGCTGTGGTGAACTGAGATGGAATACCATTAGAAGTGAACAAGAATATGAATGACATACTTCTAGGGTTGGGTACGTGAGTGCAAAAATGTGTAAAACTTTCTTGAGAGGTAACCTGAAGATGCGTGCATTGCATTACCATATATTTTACATTTCCAAGATACTTATCCTTTAGCATTTCCTCTGTATTTACTCTTGGGTTCTATGGCATTGTAAAAAAAAGAGAACCATATTGGTAACCAAAGAATATACAGAAATTTCCTGGGTTTGCTCTTAATCTATGTATAGTGACACTCAGATTAAAAGCAAATTTAGCATTTAGTAAAACTGAATCAGAACTCTAAATATATCTGCCAGTTATTTCCTCAGAAAGCAAATTTGTGTGCATACGTGCATACAGCTATATGTCTGGAACATCTCCATGAGCTCTTTCCAGAGTTCCTGATAAGGCAGGGCATTTTTGCAGCTGGCCACACCATGGATAATAGCCTAGATCCTGAGTTTCTAGGTGGTGTGATAAATGCCAAAGTCCCAACCGAAAATGATTCCCTGGGTGTGTGCCTGCCTGAATCTTTCTACTCAACTCCCAGTGCACTTTTCTCTGAAAAAGCACCTAGCTTCCCCAAGGAGGGGCAGCACCTAGCTGTGACGTGAGTCTAATTGTTGCTAGATTGAGTATTTCCCTGGGACAGCAGCCACAGTCGGTGTTCCCTGAATTAACATGCTCACTGAAGGATTGAAGATGGTGATTAGGCCCGACAGCATCAGTTTCAGTGGGACAGTTGCAGTGCCACAGAGCTGCCCAGGATGGCGAGGAGATTTATTTGTGTGGAATGGAGACATATGGCCAGAATCATCCGCTCCCTTTCCTCTGTAATTAAAACATCTGGGAACACCAAAGGGCTGGAAAATGAAAAGACAACAGTGAACATCTCTTCTGGTCCAACTTGAGGAACTCAGCCATGGGGCTGGGGCATCAGGGGGGTACAGACCACCTGGCATGAGTCGGGAGAGGAATTGTAAGTGATCAAAAATCAGTTCCCTTGAAAGCATGGTTTTGGAAGTTTTGTCTTTGATGTTGTATTTTAGTTTTGCCTGAAAGCACAAATAATGGGTTTGTTCTGAAGATGCCCCAGGAATATTTAAAAAAAAAAAAGGTTAAATGACAGGGAAAGAATAGACTCAGCACTGGGGCCTGGTACTGGCTATGTCTCTCTCTCTCTCTCTCTCTCTCTCTCTCTCTCTGGTCATAAAATGAGTTTTGTTTGGGGCAGTGAAAAATTTCCACTAACATGGGGGATAACTGGTGTTTTTGGTAGCTTTGGTAGTTTTGGGGCCAGAATTTCCATTGACTAATGTCTTTCCCTCAAAAGGATCCAATCAGTCAACATCAGGTCTCTCAGCAAATGCATCAAGCTCAGAAGCACTGGTGCAGTCACGGCCCCCGTATTACTGATCAGGATTGAGATGTGACAGTTTAGGGAGAACACTGTAGGCCATTTTTTTTCCTGATGAGTCTCATTTACTTACCCTCCTCCCTCATATTAGCTGGTTCACTGCACCCTCCCTCCATTCTTTCAAGCGAAGAGCCTTCACAGAGCACCACCTATGCTCCAGGCTTTATACCATACTCGGTGCTTGGAAAACAGGAACAACAACCCACAAATTGCCCACCTTGTTTTAACTGAGATGATTATAACCACACAGAAACAGTCCAACAAGGTACCTGCTAAGTACCTGGGTAGCCCATGCCATGTGAGCACACAGAGGGGACCATGAGCTCCTGCCTTCACCATCCTGCCTCCCAGACCAAATGACACACGTTATCTGAGTATCCATTCTATATATTGTCCAGAAGCCTGATGCCATCAGCAGGACAGTAAGAGGCCTACATTTATGGAGTATCGGCTACGCACCTAGTACATTATGTACTTGATTTCTTTTTATCTTCTCAGCAGCTCATTGGGCATTATTCTGTATTTTATAGGTTAGGCAACTAGGATTCAGATTGAGAAAATGGTCAACGTGGCAGTTGAACCTTAAGGTGTCTAAATCAGATAGCTTTGCCCTCCCTGCACTGCGCATGTTCCTTCCTGCTTAGGATATTGGATGAAGGGCATATCACCGTTACTGGGACTGCCTCAGTGCCTCAGTTTTACACTCTCCCTGACTTGTCCACTCTGCTCGGTTTGCTGGATGAGATTCTTTAGTGGAAAAGTGAGTTAAATCATAGGTCATGTCAGCTTAATCATTTCAATATCAATGCCAAACACAGGACTGGGCCCAATAGTTTCCATATCTGCAAAATGGAGCTAATTCTAGAATCTGCTTCCTTGGGATTGTTAAGATAAAATGAAATAGTATGCGTGAAACATTTGAAACAGTGCCTGGCGTTTTCTTAGAGTCAAATGCACGTTAGCTAGCACCGTTACCGTATTAATGTGCACCCAACCCTTTTGGAGGAAAAAAAGAACAAAGCTAAAGAGACCAAATAACTTGCCCAGCAATGCAGAGCCATCTGGTAGAGACTGAGCTCTCCATACCTCTACTGCACCTGGGCCTTAATGAAAATCTGTCCTAATGGTTTTTGTGTCCAGAATGGCAAGGGTGCTGTACATCTAGTACATAGTCAACTGCTGTAGGGATTCTTCCTGCCAGAGTCTCTTGGCCTCTGTATATTTACTTATTCCACACATATTGTTGGACCATTTTGTTCCAAACATTGGACTGGGCAGACAATGAAAGGGCAACAATGACCAAGACATGGTCTCTGTTTTTGTGGGACAACAGCCTGAGGCCTGCTTGAAATAAGGTCTGTTTAAAAATGCCTTTGGAAACAAACTCTAGACAAGCTCTGATAGGCCTTTTCCTTAACAGCAAAACAATCTGCATTGACAACACTAAAAATATGAGTACATTCCTGGTGATGACTCCATTATCTGTATTAATAATAATTTAACAGTTTCAGCATGTGTCATGCTGAGGTGTATGCAAATGGGAGCCCTGTTGTCAGAAGCACTTGGAAGTGGATGGACAGGTCTGTCACACGCCTTGGGTGCAGCCAGTGAGACTTCATTTCAAATATGACAGTGTCATGCACTCATTTGCTGGTATAATGCTCTGTGCTGGTGTATCAGCCTTCACTCAAAGATCACAAACCAACTTGGCAGACCCTGTAAGTCCCGCAGTGAAACCAGAACATCTGGCTGAGAAGTGAAAAATCCAGTCTTTCAGCAAGTCAGCTAGCCAGACATTTTTCACCACGTATTTGTTTAGTGCTTACTGTCTTAGATGGGTGTTTCATCTACACGCTGTCAAACATCCAGATGAAAGATGGATCCCTTTTCATAACTCATCTAGAAATTTGGGTACCAGGAAAACACAATGCTTCTTATAACATCTGCAACATCTGTTATTAGTTTAGAGGCTTCAGTTTTCTTGTGGGCACTGTTTCTTGGCATTGAGTTAAGTGTGTTCCAGAAGGTTGGTGGTGTCTGGCTTATGGTCTTATATTTCTAACTCCAGAATTTCTAAAGGTACAGATAACTGAGAGTAATACGTCATTTTTCTAAATGACTCTGCCCTAAATTATTTAGATTAAATCTAAATTGGGATTTATGGATAAATAGCATTGCAAACATGAATAGCTTACCACAGTACCCATAGCCCTATTACTTACCAAAGAGATGTAATGACCAACTGTACATGAGTACTGGAAATGAGCAAGAGATGCTATTTAGTGTCAGAATTTTCAAAGGGTTCCTGCTAGATATGTTGCAGCTGGATTGAATGGTAAACCTATTCAAACAATTGCTTTCCACGTGTAAAGTAAGGATTTGCCTGAGAAGGACCTGGAAAAGAAACTGGAAGAACAACATTATCAATCAACAAGGTTGACTGGAAAGGCAGGCTATGGATTACATCTGAGACGCACCAATCACGCTGGGTGGCCATGCCAAGCACTGTAAACTTATTCTTGGCAAGGGAGCTGGACAAAGAACATTGCACCTGCCCGGCTTAACTCCCAATTGTGTAACTGTATCTGTCAAGGAGGAAGGGCATTGTGCGATTAATGATGAGCTGCTTCCAAATAAAGGAGGATAACTGCTCAGTCTAATGGTGAAGTGATGAAACTTAGGCTTCCCATTTCCAATTGTTTGAGGTGATTTTGTTTCTGAACTGATAGTGTTAAAGAAAAGTAAATTGAATCTTTTTTTTTTTAAAGAGACAGATAGTGATCTGTACTATCTCTGCTAAAAATCTATCTCAACTCCAGTTTTGGTTCTTGGGATGAGGAAATTTTTTAAGCATATGAAGTAATAGGACACATCAATAAAGGGGGCATAGTAGAATCTTCAGTGCAAACATATCTATATTAGTTATTTTAAGAAGAGAAAAACTCAGGAAATTTAGAGTGTGCAGCCTCAACAAGATTCTAGAGAATAGTATTTCTAAAAAGTATGACTAAGCAGAAAATAATATTGGACTAGTAAAGACTGAATGTAGATGAAAATATAAGCTTGCTGAATCTAAAACTGCAATTGAGTCACTAACTAGACCATTAAATGTGCCAAGTACTATCCAGTAGAAATTTCTGCAATGTTGGCAACTTTCTATGTCAAGGGTCAGTGAACCTTTTCTGTAAAGGGGCAGAGAACATACACATTAAGCTTTGAGAACACAAATAATCTCTGGGATATGTTCTTCATATTCACAAGCCTTTAACAATTTTAAAATAAAATTTAATCCATATAGTATTCAATAATAGTCCATGGATAATATTTGCCTTCTCATAGTTATTAGGATTGCCATAATTTTATATATCAAGTGTTGATGAGGAAGAGGAGGAATTAGAACTCTCCTATGTGGCTGCTGTGTGGGAAATGGTTTGGTATTTTCTAAAGATGTTAGCATAAAACTGTATTACTCAGCAATTCCCATCCTGGGTGTTCACCTAAAATAGTCAAAAATTGGTGTTCTCATAAAAACTTGTACATTGTTGTTCATAATAGTTAGAAGGTGGAAAAAACTCCAGTCTCATCAACAAATAAACAGATAAGTAGAAAGTAGTACTGTATACCCTTATAATGGACTAGTATTCAGCCATAAACAAGAATGAAGTGCTGATCTGTGTTACAGCATAAATAAACTTTGAAAAATTGCACTAAGAATCCAGGCACAAAAACATGGATTTCATTTATACAGAACATGAAACACCTTGAATTAGATATCCAGAGACATTCAGCAGTTTAATAGTTGTCAGGGTTTAGGGCAAGAAAGAATGTAAAGTGGCTGCTTGATGTATGCAGGGTTTTCTGTAGATCTGAATTAGATAGTGACGATGGCTGTACAACATTCGGAATGTGTTAAATGCCACATGGTTGCACACTTTTTTTTTTTTTTTTTTTTTTTTGTGCCAGGGATTGAACTTACAACCTTGCACTTGCCAGGCAGGCGCCTGGGCCACTGAGCTAAACCCCCGGCCTTGGTTGCACACTTAAAGTGGATAAAATGGAAAGTGTTATGTTTTGTGGATTTTATCATAGTTAAATGAATAAGGAGAAAGCTTACATTTAAAAGAAAGGAAGAAAAAAAGAAGGCCAGGGGACTGATTTGACCCTCTGTTGCAGTTTGCCTGCACTATTACGTATTTTCACTGCCCACTGGGAGGTAGGCCCATGTGACTACTGATTGCATCAAACAGCATAGTCAAGCAACTATCTTTAAATTTTTTTCAGTTAAATTATGTCACAATGAAAATAACCACATGTTGCTGGTGGCTGTGTGACTACAATGATTGAAGGAAAGAAAAGCTTAAGAAATTCCTTCAGAACTCAGAGGAAAGATACATTTTTATAGACACGGATGAGATGAAAGAGAACAGATCCAGGAGGACTCCTAGAGAGATAGAAAGGGAAAACAGAGGAGAGGTGAGGTCAGAGAAGAAAAGAAAATACTTTTTGGGCTTCGTGAGTTGGCTGGATTCACCATGCTGTTATTATCAAAGAATAATGAAAGGGCAACAAAGCAGATACATCACCTGTTGAAATTGGTTTGAATTTGAAAGTTAAAATAGATGTGTTACAAGCATCAGTGCCTGGAGAAAAATGTATTATTTAGAATGTTACAAATGCCAGAATGATCTTAGACTATTTTGGGGATTCTACATGCTATAGGCAATGCTATAGGCCTGTGATGGTGAATGTTTTAGAGACAGAAGGCTTAAACTGCAACTGCAAACCCACTTATTTATCACAGAGAGCCAGCACTGGAATTCAGCCTGAATATTGAAGTTTGAGTTTAGAAAAAATGACTCGTACATTAACATCTTTTGTCTTAAAAGAAGAAAACAACATACATCATAGGTTTTGCCTCTGTTAGGCTCTCGAGTTTTAAGGGAGAAAACACTGAAACTTAAAATTTTTTATTTAAACTGAGTATGGTGACATTGTAGTCCTAGCTGGAAGGCTGAAGTAGGAGGATAGCTTAACAACAGAAATTAACTCAAGGCCAATCATGTAACATAATAGGATTCTAGTGCAAAAAAAAAAAAAAAAAAAAAAAGAATAAATACATGAATGAATAAATAAATATTCTTTATTTACTTAGATTAGTTTGCATGTTCAAGAGCAAAAGACATTTTCAGAATTGCAGATGCTCAGAAAAATTGACGCTTACTGAAAAGGAAAAATTTTTACTCACAGTAATCTGGTAAAAAAGATTTAACATTTTTAAAAAGCCATGAATGAAAACAAATCTATAAATAATTCTTGTTAATATGGTTATAATATGAGGTATTTGTAAAAAAATAAAAGTAAGCATTTAATGTAAGTCAAAACATATCCTATAACATCAAAGAGACCTGGCTATGAAGGATAGGAAAAGAACATAAACTCAGACTATCTCCAGTGTGTGTTTTTGATGTGGACTTATTTAGGTTACAAGAAACTGTTTTTCCAGTGCAACAGTTTATGATAAGCTCCCAATATTGGCTTCATTCCCATAGCAACGCTTCACAACAATCATTTGATGGTGTTAGAGTCAAACTTATTAGGATATGTGGCCGCTTTCTCCCTGAATTTGGCAATAGTGATTCTAGAAGTTCTCTGCGGATCTTCTCTTCTCAGGTTTCTGACCTCCTCTAGTGAGGGTTATCACAACCTTGTGAAACAGAAATGTTCTGATTTTTTATGATACCTTTGTAGTAATTACATTGCTCAATCGTTACTTGTGCCCAGCATCATTGATTACGTTAGCCCTCAAATTAGATATTTTTGTATGACTTTGGAGGAAAGCTGAAAGCACCATAAACTATTAAACAAACCTCACTTTTTAAAGGGCAGGTTCTTCTAATTGATAAAGGAAGCTGAAGTTTCCTGTAAGTATAGATCAAAACTTTTTTAAATCAAAAAATAAAGGAAAGAAATATAAACCATAACTGATTTGTCATTGTATAAGCTGGACATTACCAGAAATAAATAAAATCTGAAGAAGCTTCAATTATATCATTTTAAACTTCTCAACAGAAATAGAAACAAAGTATTTCAAGAAAAAAGGGCATGAGATGTATCACTTTTCACAATTAATACAAATGGTTTAAATTCTGACAAACTGAACTGAATAATCCAACTTTGTGCAGCTTAAAAAGTTTTACCTAAAAGTTCACCAGAAAATATTAAAATCAAAAGTATTATATAACATATTCTAGGCATAGACAGACAGTAAGTATTCAAATATAATAAAGCCTGCAGCACAATTTAAAGAATGACACAGTAAATAGAACAAAGGGTATTTATGTTGATAAAAGTTGTTACCTACACATATGCTGTAATAATCTTGATTCATTATATTTTCTGTAATTATCATCAAATGATATAAATGAAATGCTGCAAAAATGAACCAAGAAATTTTAAATACTATTGCAAGAGAAATGAGACAAAATATTTTCATTCTTTCATAGATCATGAAGATAAAAATTCACACAGAATTTTGCATTCAAGCTTATTAAACTACATATGTGAATATTTAACATTGTATTTCACAAAAGAAAAAAATGATCCTGAAAATGTCTGAGGAATATTTATGAAAATGTAACATGCTCTTGGCAAAGAAATTTCTCAAAAAATTCTAATGTGCAGAAATCAAATACTTCTTATATTTTACCAGAGAATAATAAATTCTAGAAATTGAAAGATCAGATTTTAATAAAAATACTACTAAGAAATTATGGCAAAATAAAAAGTATCTCTTGTCAATTAAGCATGTAAGTAATAAAAAACTGACATCGACTATTTAAAAATAATGAACTAAGTGCATATCAAGTCTTGTGGATTGTATTCAAAACTAAAGGAAGCAACAAAGTTATTTCATTGGTACCTAACAGTGAAGTATTCAATTTAAGAAGTTGAAGATTAGTAAGATAAATATATAATACCACAAGAAAATAAATAAAAGTGTTCTGAAGAAACCAAATCCAAGAAGCAGTAAAATTTTTGGATTGTGCATAAACCTAATCAAAAGAAGTCAAACATGAGTTTACTAAATTATGATTGAGATTTATATAATAAAACATCTACGCAAATTTTTTTTTTTTTTTTTTGGTACCAGGGATAGAACACACAACCTCGTGCCTGCCAGGCAGGCACTTAGGCCACTGAACTAAATCCCTGGCCCTATTTTTCAAGACAGGGTCTCACTGTGCAGTTCAGGCTGGCCTTGAACTCACTTGGTAGCCCAAGCTGGTCTCAAACTCACAAGGATCCTCCTACCTCAGCCTCCTGAGTGTTGGGATTAAAGGTGTGCACCACCACGCCCAGCTCAGCTACACAAATTTTTATTTTATTTATTTATTCATTTATTTTCGGTGTTTTTGAGACAAGGTCTCACTATGTAGTCCAGGCTGGCCTGAACTTACAGTGATTCTCCTGCCTCAGTCTTCCAAGTGTGCCACCACACCTGATTATGCACACATTTTAAAAGAGCGAATGTGACGTATATTTTTTCTTAATAGATTTTAAAATCTTAAATAAAATGATGACTGAGGTGAGTGATATGAGTAACAATAGCAACTGAGGAATAATTAAATGGAAGGACATATCCAGCAGCAAGAGAAATGCTTTCAAAACATTTTTACCAAATAAATCTCTTGGTCCATAATGAATTATGAGTTAGGTTTTCTGAAGACTCATTACACGGTCACCATCACCTTTTCTCCTAAAACATGGACACAGTTTTTTTGAGATATGAATGACATTCAAACCACCTAAATTCTGGATGCCTACTGCTAGACTCAGTATATTGTGGGTCTTCAGTACATGTTGAATGAAGATCTGTGATGATAAATATTAATTCAGAAAGTCTGTTAAACTGTTGTTGTCAACATTTGCCTTAATGGTATTGGTACGTTCAAGGATGTATTTCTCTTTTTCCTTTATTTCTGTTGTTCCTTCTTTCTGTACAGTCTCCCTTTTGAAGTTTAATTTCTATTTATCTTTTATAACTTGATTCAGACATTGATTCCTTTAGAAAGTTTCTTTTCCACTTCACTTCTACACAGGCTTGTCCAGTTGTCCTTTCCTACCTTTTCATATTATCCTGAGAATGTAACTGCCTTTGCACGTATTTTATTACACGGATATTATTTGTACATCTACTTGTCTACCTACTAAAGCTACATTTCTGGAAGATCATAGCTATGTCACATCAAGATTCTCAGTAACAGAAGTGAAATTCAGAAATTTGTACGGACTCAACAATACTGAGTTGTACTAGCCTGATGCATATATCTTGTTATGATAGATCCTCCCACTCTACCATGTTTTGTAAGATTCTGTATTTATTATATTAAATAGTAATATTCTTAATTTTTTTAGAAATATATGCTGAGTCTCTAGATGATATTGTGAACTTCTAGGGGATGAGTGGAATTTCATGGCATCATTTAGAGACTCAGCATATACTTCGGCTGCCTTTCCCAGAACAGTAAGATACAAGCAGTGCAAGGAATAGGGAGTTTTGTGGAAGAGAAAGAAAAGGGCAAAGTCTTCTTAGTAAGGGATCTGGACACTGTGCATGGGTAGAAGGTCTCCTTCTGGGTGAAGGGATAGGCAGAAAGTTCATTTTAGCATCTGAACATATAACGCCAGATTGTGTCGATTCAGGATGGATGCCCTTCGAAAGCACCATCCTCATGCCTTGAATGTCCACCACAATTTGCTTTTATTCTGCAGATTTCCAAATCATGGATTTTCTAGTCCTTGTCCTGTGCCTCTTTTCTTCTTAGTCCCAGAGATTACTTGGGTAACTGATCTTATATGAAGAAGCATAGTAAATTTCTTTTCACTCTTATGGGACAACCAGGATTTTAAGTAACTTTAATATGTTAGATTATTTCCTGAAGTTATGTTACATTTTAGAATGGAGGAAATTGGGTTTCACATTCCTTAAATTACATGTTATGGATTATACATGTAGGGGAAAAGCTGGGATTCCAAGATATATGGGTACTTCTCTTGATTTTGTTGATATTTGAAATTCATGCAAGAGTTTGGAAAGCAGAATATGGAAATAAAATTTTCTGTTTCACAAGATTATTGTGGAGGGATATGGAATATTCTTAGTGGCAGCAAGGGTGTCATGATTCAGATGAAAGATGTTGATTTCTTGAATTAAGTCGGTGACAGTAAGACAGCAGATAGGGCCTGGGAGTTTGGCTCAGTGGCTTAAGCACCTGCTCTGGCAGGTGCAAGGCTGTGAGTTCGATCCCCGGTGCCGCAAAAAAAAAAAAAAAAAAAAAAAAAAAAAAAAAAAAAAAAAAAAAAAAAAAAAAAAAAAAAAAAAAAAAAAAAAAAAAAAAAAAAAAGACAGCAGATAGGAAATACTCGAGAGAGGAGCATATAAATACAGACTTCGTTGATTGTTTGGTCATGGCCAGCAGAGACCTTTGCACAGTGCAAAACTGGGAATCACAGAGACCTGGTCACAAATTCTGCTTTCCACAACTTGCTGCATAAACTTAGGCAACCTACAAAATTTCATTAGATCTCAGTTTCCTCATCTGCATAAAAAAGAATGATAATAATATTTGCTTGTTCACAATGTTGTGAAGTTTTATATATATACATATATATATATATACATACACACAAATATCACACTATATATCATAAATGCTACATATATATGTAGACTATGTATGTGTGTGTATGTGTATGCAGTGTCTATATAATGGGTCTTTGGTAAATCATCACTACTGTAATTATTTAACTGTTTTTAGTGGAAGAGGTGAAGAGGGCATGAACTGATGGCAAACATAGGGAGGAAAGGTTAGAGCTTGATGTGATGCTTGAATTTTCTTTTCTGTGGCCAGAATGATGGGAAATAGAGAAGAAAAAGATGCAAAATGCTGTTAAAAAGTAATAACCTAAAGAGAAAGAGCAGGTTGGGTGTCTTGACTGGACCTGTTTCTTAGGGTGAGGCAGTCAGTAGATTTTCTAGCCTTTTTTTTCCTGACCACTGGTCTGGAATCTTTCCAAAGCCTGAGTCTTACTTTCTTCTCTTTCCTTTTGGGTACCTGATAACCTAAGTTTTCAGAAAGTCTCCAAACTGTGAAGCATATAAATGGTGGAGACAAAAAGGACCAGGCTAGCCATCTCCACTCCTTACAATAAGTGGTGACTGTCAAAGCTTCACTGACCAGGTACAAGTATTTGTTTTTCAGGACTTCAGAAGAATTGTGTGACTCTAGACTAATGGCCTGTAGCATCTTTATTTTGGAATGATGATAGATTTATGGAAAAATAGCAAAGAAAAACTACAGAGATTTTTGTGTACCCTTAACCTCATTTCTTCAAATTTTAACATCTGTATCATCATATTTTTGTTCAAGACAAAGAAATTACCATTGATACATTGCTAATAACTACACTTAAGATTTTACTTGCATTGCAAAAACTTTTTCACATTTGAGCATTTTGTGTTATTCAAAGATCCAATTGGGGGTAGTACATTGGATTTAGTCTAGTGTCTTTCTGATCCTTAAATAGTTATGCCTTTATGAGTTTATTTAGCACACAGATATAAATGCAGACGCAAAGGTCAAAATATCGCTTGCATAAGGTAGTCTGCACGCACATATGCAAAGAAGATCAAGGAAATCCTTTAGAAACTGGGTAACCGTCACTGCCCCAGACACCAATGTCAGCCAACATTTTTGCATTTTTCAATTCATCTCTCTTGGGCATCTGGGAGAATTCCTGCATCTCACAGAAGCCCGTCTCCAAATTAAATTCTTTAAACACAATGGGACCAGGAATGCAGCATTTATAAATTACCTATGAGGGTCTGTAAACATCAGATTGCTTTTTTTAAATTTAATTGCCCTTTTAAATATTTAATTCAAAGACAGGGCTGGAGGAGAGTCATGGAGGAGGTATACTGGAGAATTCCACTACTGTTTCCCGTCTGTCAATTGGACAGCCAGCCCAGAAAGATTAACCCAGATTCCCCCAAAGAAATCTGTGTCAGATTGATGCTGAGTCGGTCTGGCATTGGAGAAGAATCTTGACATGACAAGATTAACCCTCTGCATGCCCTGGGGCACCAGGAGAAAGACTTTCAAAGGTTTGCCTCTGCACAGCACCACAGAAGGCAGAACAGAAAGGATTTCTCCACGTGAGGAGTGTCAGGCACCGGAGGAAACCGAGCCTGAGTGATGAGGAGGTGTTATTACTCAGGGGGGATTTCCCACCTGATTGCTCTGTATTTGTCACTGATGTTTTATCACACTGCACGCTTGCTGTGAGTTTGCCACAGAGAAAAGCTCCTACTGACTGTGTACAGACGCTGTAGGCCCAGAGGTGCGATCTAACTCCTCGTCTGCCACCAACTGAGTAACCCAGTGTTTCAGATTCCTCAGTTCATAAAGAGACTTCTACTTAATGCTAATGAATTTTTTCATGTCTGGACTTTTGGATCTTGATTCTTATCTCGAAGTGCATTTTCACTTCAAAGTGTGATCTCTTCCAATTCTTGCAGAACTGTGGATACCTAAGATTTGGTCCTTAATTGTTAACTTACTCCTTCTTCTCTAGTCTGCTTGGATTGGTTCATCTTCTTGGGGCTTCTTGAGAAGCAAAATTAATGATATCCACTACCTATCATTAAACAGAGGCCCAGGTAGAGGATGAGAAGAATATCTGAGTCACAGACATATTAAGAAGAGACCTATGGGCCCAGAAACTCACTACTTTTTGTCTGTCAACCAAAAGGTCCTGCATTATTCTTTTTCATGCTGGGGTAGGTTTTGAGGGCCCAGGATCTGGCCCACAGAACTCATCTAGGAAAAGCAACTCTAAGGCTGAGTTCGGCTGATGTACTGACAAAGGTAGTACTATTTTGGCTGCTACATTGGTTTTTGTTTGTTTGAATCAAGTTTATAGTTTGTACTGAATTGAAATTAACTCCAGTCACTTAATAAATTGTTAGTTTACAAATGTGATAAGACCTGTCTTCCAGTTTCTACCAAGCAAAGAATGAATGATGTGAGTTTTGTCTTGAATACAAGACACTAGGAAAAATCTAGGATCATTAGCTACTATTATAATTGTTTTTAGCATTTCAAGAATTCACTATGATGTAACCATTAGGGTATTAAATATGAATAAAAGTATTCAGGTTGTCCTTGATTTTCAAGCTGGGCACTCATACACCATATCTGAGCTCTGGATGTGTTTTTGTCTGGCTATGCAGGGTGGCTATGAATGGCTTTGAATGGAACAGAGATACTCTGGTACACCACGGTCGTTTCCTCTCCTTATTGTCTTACACCCAATATGCTTCATGTATTTGTTTCTTGTATAATAGGTTGAATAGTGGTTCCTCAAAAGATATAATTAAGTTCTAATCCTAGGAATTGTGCTTGTAAAAAAAGTCTTCATACATGTAATAAAATTAGAAATATCAAGATGAGATCATCTTGGATTTAAGGTTGACCCTAAATCCATTGGCCGCTGTCCTCATAAGAGAAAGGCAATGAGAAAATTGAGACACACAAGACCATGTGAAGATTGACAAAGTTATTCCACCATACAAATGGAGACATAGTAATTATACTATAGCCAAAAAAGGCCAGGACCGCCAGAAGCTGGAAGAAGCAAGGTTGGATTCTCCCTTAGAGACTTTGGAGGCATCACAGCCCTGCCAATATCAGAATTTTGGACTCCTAGTCTCTAGAATAGTTACAGAACTATCGTTTGAAGTTACCATATCTGTTTTAAATTGTTATGACACTTAATGGAAATGAATATATTTCTATATACTATTTTTCGTTTTCTAGTTTCTGTGTATTTGCATATGTATATTTGTATGTCTATGTACATGATATGTTAGAATATGTATTTATCAAGCCCTTGCCTTTTAGTTAGAAACAACTGCCTTTTAAACACTATTCTTTAGTGCTTACACACATCCTTCTTTTCTGTCTTTCTTTTTATTATGGTCTCTTCTGGTCTTTGTGCTGTCTCTAGTTTTTATCCATCTATCAGCTCTTCTCCTTTCTGGTGACAGAACTATCACCCTGATAAAGACAATTAATTTATGATTTAACAATTAACTCCATCGTAGTGATTCTGAATACCTACCTTATGTCCCACGATCTGTTAAGGACTACTGAGACTTGGTTAGGGACACCAGACATGGTCTCTATTCTCTTTGGCTTATCTTCTGTAATATGCATGGTAAACTCAGAGATGAACCATATAACATCCTCCAAAGAAGAAGGGAGTGTGATCAGCAGAGAACGTTTAGCTCAGGTTCTGTCTCAGCTGTCTCACTCAAGTCAGGCTCTTCCTGGGGAAATGCACCCCCAGCACCAAGCATGTCTGTTGTTGAGGGTGGGGAAGGCTGGTGGTGGTGACATTACTTACTCCTTTAGGGTTGATTGGGGCTTTTTGAGGCCTGTGTATATACTTGATGTCTTCCAATTTTGCTCTCCCCTACTTTTCACACGTGTTGACCCCTCCCCACAACAATCTTGCTCCAGACTCCACCTCAGCCTCTGTTTGCAGAGAATCCAATGTAGGCTATGGGTCAAAGGGCAATTAAAACAGTGCTTATTCAAAGCCATATGCAATTGTAATTGTGTTAGGTGCTCCAAAGATATGCACTGCATTCTTCAACTCAGCTCTACTTTTGCAGTTTGAACCTCTGTTTCCCACCTGAGTGGTTGTCTCAATGTGGGTCTTTCTTTTACTTTGATATACTTATATACAGACTGACAAATGGAGCCACCCACTTTTACCTAAACTCACTCCAACAAGGCCTTGCACAGGTAAAAAATATTTATGAGGATTTATCATGCTGAAAGAGTCATTCGTGAGAGAATCAAAATGTTTTAAAATTGAAAAGTAGGTATTTTTGCCCTTTTAAAAAGTCCTGCCATTATTTTCCCTAACTGGGCTTGACTCCTGCTATATTCATGGATATTCTTTGATTCCGTGGTGTCCACACTGTGCATTACAGTATGGCAAGCACAATCACTTTCTTACCTTCTTGCTTTACTCCTCAGCCTTTTACAATTTCTTTTGACCACACACATGCATTTGTTTGAAAAAATTCATTGAACTATACACTTAACATCTGTAAACTTTATTGCATTAAATTACAGTGCCTCTGTCGAATAGAAACTGCTCCTACAGACCCATAAGAACTGACAGTGACTATACTACACAATGTTAACCATGCCTTCTTTCAGTGTACCGTGTTTTAGCAAGGTTTCTGAGGCCACTCTTTGTGGCATCTGATTACACTCTTGGGAAAGATAGCATTCTCCCTGAGTAGTTTTTCTAAAAACATCTGATAATTAGAGTTTTGATAAATTACAGGGGCATCTTATGTTAGAGCTTCTGCACCTTGAGGAGAGGAGCTATGGATAGTTTTGTCCATTTTACCAACACCTTGCATCAAGTCTGAACCAAAGAAGAAACTCAATATGTACTACAGGCAAGAAGAGATCAGTTAATAAACAGATGAAGTAATGAGTCTGAAAAAATATGTAGGCCTCAGAAACATAAGCAGAGATATAGCTAGGGATTCCTACAGTTGCCACTTGAGTGGTATAAAGATTTGACTACCATTGGGGTCCCAATGGCATAGGGTAACCTTTGAAGTTCCAGAGTTTGACAGAGAGTGCCTAATGTTCTGATGGTAGCTTTGTTGTATATTCTACCTATAACTTAAAGATTCACCTTCATCTTCAGAGAATGTCTTCATCGATCTCACAATCCTTGTGCAGATTATCAACACTGCTAAAATATGTAGACAAAGGCACTTATTCCACAATCAATATTAATGAAGATTAAATACACTAAGAACTTTTTAACCTGTCCTGTTCACATCATGCTCTTCATGCCAAGTGTGTTTATCTACATATTGGCTCCAAAATGGTCATTTCAAAGAACATAGATGTGAAGTCCTGTAGACTGAGGTGAAAAATTTAACTTTGCTACTATGAGCTGGGTGACCCTGAGTAAGCCACAATTTGAACCTCAGATTCCTCCTTTATAAAAGGATCTTTGGTAGCACAAATGATAGCTCTTCAGTGCAGTTACTATGAGGATGACATTGGCCAATGGAATTAAACGTATCTGAGTGTCTGGCACTAAGCTTGCACAAGCAACAGGACTCTGAAAATAAGTACCTTCTTAAATTTTGTGTCCTAGGCATCTCTCCTCACCCTAAACCAGGACCTGCCTGTCCCATGAGAATTGCTAACAACAACAACAAAGAACTGCTAATAAATATCATTATTTTTTTCTCTCTTTTTTCTCTTTCTACCAGCAGAAATATTATTACAAATTCTGTTGTTATTGTTCTTATCTAAAGGTTGACAAAGTGTGGTCCACGGGCTAAATCCAACCTACCATCAGGTTGGATAGATACAGTTTTATTGGAACACAAGTTCATTTATATGTTTTGAAGTTTCTTGCTTTGCATTGTGAACTTCAATGTAATTTCTTGACTTGTGGGCCTACTTCTGACTATAGATGTGTTTTTTTCTGCCCTAGAAAGTTTCAAACAAGTATAATTTTGCTAAAGTTGAATGTACTTTAGGAAACATTTATGTTTCCTTCAAAACAGCAAAGCAATCTTCTTTCTCTTTTCTGTTTTTTCTTTAATTTTATGGAAAAAATAAAGCAAAATTTCAAAATAAAATAGGAGAACAACAATAGTTAATACATTGCATATTGTTACCTTCAAAGTAGTTACTCAGAGTACAAGATAAGGGCATAAAACATTCTCCAAATAACATTAACACAAACCTTTCTTTTCAATGAGCAAAGAGAAACTAGTAACTTAACTATTTTGTATTATTTTCTTTTTCTCTTCCTTCCTTTCCCCTTCCCCCCATCTTAGTTCCTCTTTCCTTTTGAACAATTTCTTCCCATTTCACAATATCTGTTGTACAGTTTGAATTTTATTTATTCTTTCAGTTTCTCACATCAGGGAGACAATACAGTATTTACACATGTGAGTCTTATTTATTTCACTTATAAATATGATCTCAAGTTGCATTCATTTACCAACAAAAGTCTCAAGTTTAGCCTTCTTTATGGCTGAGCAGTACTCCATTGTATGAAAAGATCACATCTTTTTTATT